>PVIY010015351.1:0-54082 GCA_004026745.1 Myrmecophaga tridactyla | reverse complement strand
GGTTTTCGACATATAGTATCATATCATCTGCAAACAGTGATAGTTTTACTTCTTCCTTTCCAATTTTGGTGCCTTGTATTTCTTTTTCTTGTCTAATTGCTCTGGCTAGAACTTCCAACACGATGTTGAATAACAGTGGTGATAGTGGACATCCTTGTCTTGTTCCTGATCTTAGGGGGAAAGTTTTCAGTTTTTCCCCTAAAAGAAATATTAATATAAATGATTCAACAATCATACTCATTCATTAAATCCTATCTTCTCTGTTATAACTCCACCTTCTCCTTTGATCTTTCTCCCAGTCTTGAGGGTATTGGGACTATGCCCATTCTAACTTTTTCATGTTGGAAAGGGCTGTCAATAATATGGGATGTGGGAACGGAACTAGTTGATATTCTGGAGAGGTTGGCCCCTATGGGTTTCAGGACTTGTCTGGCCTAGGAACCCAACTGGAGCTTGTAGGTTTCTGGAAAGTAATCATAGTTCATGAAACCTTTGTAGACTCTCAGATAAAACCCTAGGTGTTCTTTAGTTGGCAAAAATGGTTGGGTTGAAGTTTTGCAAACCAGGTAAATAGCAATATCTAGCTGAAGCTTGAGTAGGAGTAGTCTACAGAGTAGCCTCTCAACTCTATTTGAACTCTCTCAGCCACTGATACCTTATTTGTTAAAATTTCTTTCCCCCATTTTGGTCAGAAAGACATTGTCAATCCCACAGTGCCAGGGCCAGGCTTAACCCTGGGAGTCATATCCCATGTTGCCAGGGCGATTTTCATGTCCTACATAGGGGAGAGGGTAATGATTTCACTTGCAGATTTGGGCTTAGAGAGGGAGAGGCCACATCTGAGCAACAAAAGAGGTCCTCTGGGAGGCATAACTATGAGTAGGCTAGGCTTCTCTGCCACATAAATAAGCTTCACAAAAACAAGCCTCAAGATCAAGGGCTTGGCCTGTTGACTTGGGAGCCCCTATTGTTTGAGACAGTATCAGAGGTTTCCCCAATGGTAAAGTTAATAGTTACATATTTTCTCCTGTCCCTCAGGGGACTTTGCCAGTACTTTTTAATTATCTGCTCAACATTATCTGTTCAGCATACTCTGGAATGTATCCAGGCATTACATTAAGCTATTCAGAATTACAAGCTCTCATTCCTATTCTGGGCTCCCTGTGTTTGGATTATTTAAGTGATCTATCCATACAGGTTGGATTAGATTAAATGTGCTACAGAAAATTTGGTTCTGGACAAAATAAACCCTAGTTCTAAAATATAGACAATGTCTTCCTTACCCCTGTATTGATTTACCTTAGTCCGAACCCTGTCGACTTGGTCTTATGGCTGATTGAAGCCTGATCTCTTTTTCAGTTTCTTTAACAATTGTACGTGGCAGTGCTGACCTTCAGAACTGCAGTACTCCTACTCTAAGTCTCAGACATCACACAGGTACCCAGAGTTCCAGGGAAATACCATTATATATAGATGTATAGCACCATCTCTCAATATCTAGAAATAACACTTAGTGCTTCGGACTAGATGTGACTGCTATAACAGTTTGCAATCTGGGTCCCAATTTTCTTAAAAATATTTTCTGAATGGGACCATACAATATTTTCTCTTTTGTTTCTGACTTATTTTGTATCATATATGTCCCATAGGTTCATTCACAGCATTGCATATCTCATGACTTCATTCCTTTCTGTAGCAGCACAATATTTGAATATTCAGATGTTAATGTTAACTATAGACCTTAGTTTACAATAATTGTATTTTTTCCCATATAACACCCTATCATTAACAGCTTGTTATATGATGTATGTTTGTTCTAGTTCGTGTAAGAATTCTCTTATATTTGTACAATTAACAACCATCATTGTCCATTCTGGATGTCACAAAGTTATATAGTTCCTGTTTTTATCCTTTAACTTTCCTTCTGGTGACATAAACAACTGTAGTCTTCCTCTTTGAACCATACTCACACTCTGTTTTGTTAATGACACTTACAGTATTGTGCTACCATCACACAGTATTGTACTATACATTTCTGAACCTTTACAATTAACCTTATTGAACATTCTGTACTCCTTAATCATTGATTGCCCAATTTCTATCTCCTGGTAACCCTGTGCTCTCAACTTTAACTCTCAGTTTGCTCATTGCAGTTAGTTCATTTTAGTGAGGCTATACAATATTTGTCCTTGTTTCTGGCTTATTTCACTCAATATAATGTCCTCAAGGTTCATTTACCTTGTTGTGTGCTTCACAACTTCATTCCTTTCTTTAGCCTCACAGTATTCCATTATATGTGTACACCACTCTTCCTTCTACTCTTTAGTTGATGGACTCCAGGAACCACCTCCATCCATTGGCAATCATAAATAATGCCACTATAAACTTCGGTGTACAAATGTCTGTTTGTTTCCCTACTTTCAGTTCTTCCAAGTATCTACCTAGTAATAGAATTGCGGCATTATATGGCAACCTTATGTTCAGTTTCCTGTGGAATCGCCACACAGTTTCCTGTGGAATTACACTCCACAGGGGCTGTGCAATTCTACTTCTCTACCTACAGTGAATAGGTATACCTCTTTCTCCACATCTTCTCTAGCACTTGTAGTTTTCTTTTTATTTGCTTTTTAACAGTTTTATTCACACACCATATAATCTGCCCTAAGTGTACAATCAGTGGCTCCTGATACAATCAAATAGTTGTGCATTCACCACCACAATCTATATGAAAACCTATTTCCATTTCTTTCAAAAGAAAGAAGGAAAAATGTCCCATAACTCTCCCTTATTGACACTTAACTTTGGTATATTGCCTTTGTAACAATTAGTGAAAAAATATTACAATCTTACTGTTAACTATAGATCCTAGTTTGCATTAATTGTATTTTTTCCATATACTATCCCATTTTTAACACCTTTTAATAGTGACATACATTTGTTCTCATTCATGTAAAAACTTTCTTATATTTGTAGAGTAACCACCTTCATTGTCCATTCTAGATGTTGCCAAGTTATACAGTTCCAGTTTTATCCTTTATCTTTCCTTCTCGTGCCATGTATGCTGCTGGCCTTCCTCGTTCACCCATATTCATTATATTTATATATGAATATAAATATTCAGCTTTGTTCATTATATTTATAGTATTGTGCTACCATCACACAGTATTGTGCTATCCTTTTCTGAACCTTTACAATCAATCATATTAAACATTCAGTTAAGCATTAAATGCCCAGTCCCTACCCTCTTTCTATCTCTTGATAACCTATGTTCTCAATTTAACACTCAGAATTTCCTCATTATAGTTAGTTTATATTAGTGAGGCCATGTAGTATTTGTCCTTTTGTTTCTGTCTTATTTTGCTTAACATAATGCCCTCACAGTTCATCCATGTTGTTGCATGTATCATGAATTTATTCTATCTTACATCTGTCTAATATTCCTTCATAGGTATATACCATAGTTTGTTAATCCACTCGTCAGTTGAGGGAAATTTAGGCTATTTCCATCTATTGGCAATTGTAAATAATGCTGCTATAAACATTGGTGTGCAAATGTCTATTTGTATCCCTGCTTTCAGTTCTTCTGAGTATATACCTAAAAATGGGATTCCTGGATCATATGGCAATTCTATACTTAGCTTCCTGAGGACCCGCCAAACTGCTTTCCAGAACAGCTGCACCGTTCTACATTCCCTCCAACAGTGAATAAACGTACATATTTCTCCACATCTTCTCCAGCACTTGTAGTTTTATGTGTTTTTGTTGTTGTTGTTGTTGCTTTCATAATGGCCAGTCTAGTAGGTGTGAAATGGTAGCTCGCTGTGGTTTTCATTTGCATTTCCCTAATAACTAGTGAAGTTGAACATCTTTTCATATGCTTTTTTTTTTTTGGTATGGGTAGGCTCTGGGAACTGAACCCATTTTCATATGCTTTTGAGCCATTCATATTTCCTCTTTGGAAAAGTGCCTATCTGTGGACTTTTCCCATTTTTAAATTGGGTTGTTTGTCTTTTTTGTTGTGCGGTTCTAAGAGCTCTTTATATATTCTAAATATAAAACCCTTATTGGATATGTGGTTTCCAGATACTGTCTCCCATTGAATAAGCTGCCTTTTTACTTACCTTACAAAGTCTTTTGAAGAACAAAAGTATTCAGTTTCGAGAAGATCCCATTTATCTATTTCTTCTTTCATTGCTTGCACTTTGGTTATAAGGTCTCGTAAACCACCTCTTACTACAAGATCTTTAAGATATTTCCTTACATTTTCTTCTATGAGTTTTATGGTCTTAGCTGTGATGTTTAGATCTTTGATACATATGAGTTAATTTTTATATATGGTGTGAAATAGGGGTTCTCTTTCATTCTTTTGGATATGGATAACCAATTCTTCAAACATCATTTGTTGAACAGGCTGTTCTGTTCTAGTTGGGTGGACTGTGCCACCTTTGCAAAAATCAGTTGTCCATAGATGAGAGGGTATATTTCTGAACTCTCAGTTTGATTCTATTGGTCAATATATCTATCTTTATACCACTACCATGCTGTTTTGACCATTTAGCTTTGTAATATGCTTTAAAGTCAGGTGGTATGAGACCAACTACTTCATTTGTCCTATTTATGAACATTTGAGTTATTTCCAGTTTTTGGTTGTTGAGAATAAAATTATGAACGTTCTTGTATTTTTCTGAACATGTTTAAATTCTTTTTTTTTGAAAAATGCCTAAGAGTGGAATTGCTGGGTCTGAGAGCAGATATGTGTTGAACATAAAAGGAACAGCCAAACCTTTCCCCAGAATGGTTTTACATCCCCACCATTAATGTGTGAAAGTTCCAGTTGTTCTATATCCTCACCAACGTTTGGCTGTCATCCTTTTAAATTTTAGCTATTCTACTGTGTGTGTTGTGGTATTTCATTGTGGTTTTAATTTTTGCTAATGACTGATGATGATGTTACAGTTTCACATGTACTTATTGCCTACTGATCTACCTTGTGGTATGAAATTACTTTCAAGTCTTTTGCTTACTTTTTATTCAGTTGTTTTGATTATTGAGTTTTCAAGTTCTTTATATATTCTAAACAACAATAATTAATGCAATAGAATTAGAAACAAATAGCAAAGGCATACGTTAAAAAACTTTATGTTTTGAAATAACATTGGTGAATAACCCTTGGGCTAAAAAGAAAATCACTAAGGAAATTAAGAAACAAACTGAGTGATAAAAACATAACCTGTTGAAATTTTTGGAACATAACTAACAGTACTCAGAAGGAAATATGTAACTTTAAATGATTTGTCACACACACAAAAATTAATAAAATAATCAAGCTATGCATACACGGGTTACCTAGCTCTGTCTACTAAGAGACCCTAGAAACAATGAAACTCCTGTAGCAGTGAGCATACCTAGTGCCCCATGCATTGGTTCTTAAATAAAATTGGCCAATAAAAGGAATCAGCACCTTGGAGAATTCATTGGTTCCAAGGCTGTAGCAGAGAAAACACATGATGGGCCTGGAATATCTTGTATGCCAGAAGGTAAGAAAGTGCTCTAAAAAAGATGAGGAATATTTGAAAAGTCACATGAGCCAACCTTATGGAGCTCCCAGTGGCCAAAGCTGAAATAATTTGAAGAAGAAAATAAATGATGATAGATTAGATTATAACCCATAGAATAAATATTTTATTCATTACTGATATATTCTTATTCCATACTGATATAGCCAAATAATTGAATAAATAAATAAAATTGCAGGGTTCTGCTCTCTCATGCTGAAAAATTCCAATTAATAAAGCAGGAATGGGAAACTAGAAAATTGCTATTATACAGACACTACAATAACAGTTGTAGGCAAGATCAACCAATGGCATTTGAAGAGAAAAATATATTTGCAAGTCACAAAGCATCTCCCCCAGTATATTTATTAATTACAATTTACAACAAAGAAACCTGGCAAACATCACCTTAACCAAATGAGCAAAGTGAACATCAGCAGTAATAACACAGATCAACATTATGCATCTTGCATTATAATGCACTGAGAAGGGTACAACATCACTTTAGTGGTTTCTTTTTTTTTTTTGGCTTATATTGTTATTTATTTTTTGTTTTTGTATAATATAACATATATACAAAGCAAAGAAAGAAAAAAGCAATAGTTTTGAAAGCATTCTTCAACAAGTAGTTACAAGACAGATCCCAAAGTTTGTCATAGGCTACCATGTCATCATCTCAAGATTTTTCCTTCTAGCTGCTCCAGAATATAGGAGTCTAGAAGGACCAAATACTTTTTTATCATCACAATCGACTTGTGTATGTGTGTGAAAATTAATATATGTACAAAAAAAGCAATAAATTTCAAAGCACAGCACAGCAATTAGTTGTAGAACAGATTTCAGAGTTTGGTATGGGTTACAATTCCACAATTTTAGGTTTTTACTTCTAGCTGCTATAATGTACTGGAGACTAAAAGAAATATCAATTTAATGATTCAGCAATCATATTTGTTTGCTAAATCCTACCTTCTCTGTATAACTCCACCATCACCTTTGATCTTTCTATCCCATTCTTTAGGGGTATTTGGGCTATGGCCCTTCTAACTTTCTCATGTTGGAAGGGGCTGTCATTATTAATATGGGGTAAGAAGATGGAACTAGCAATGTTTAGTTAGAGGTTGGGCCCTCTAGGTTTCATGATTTACCTGGTCCAGGAACCCATCTGAAGGTTGTAGGTTTCTGGAAAGTTACCCTAGTGCATGGAAACTTTGTAGAATCTTATATATTGCTCTTAGTGTTCTTTAGGATTGGTGGAATGGTTTGGGTTGGGGTTTGGCAGGTTATGATAGGTAGCAATGTCTAACTGAAGCTTGCATAAGAGCAACCTGCAGAGTAGCTTCTCAACTCTATTTGAACTCTCAGCCACTGATACTTTATCAATTACACTTCTTTCTCCCTTTTGATCAGGTTGAAATTGTTGACTTATCCCTGGAAGTCATGTCCCACACCTCCAGGAAGTCTTTTACCCCTGGATGTCATGTCCCACATCAGAGTTGGGCGTAGAGAGAGTGAGGACTTTCGTGGTGTTCTTGCCAAAAGCAGAATGCGTAACCTTAATCTGATCATGAAAACATCAAGCAAACCCAAAATGTGGGGCATTGTACAAAATAACTGGGTCCTCTTCAAATTGTCATGGTCACGAAAAACAAGAAAAGTCTTTTTAAAATCTCACAAATTGATTTGATTCCTGCTGTCTGCACATGCCAAAAAAAAAAAAAAAAACTCACAAATTGGAGGAGACTAAACAGCTAGAACAGTTAAGTGCATCGTGCTATACTGATTTGGATCCTGGAATAGAAAATGAACCTTTATGGGAAAACTGGTGAGATTTGAATGAAGTCTGTGGTAGGTATTGTACCAATGTTAATTTTCTGGTTTTTATAATTGTACTATGGTTAACGTTGGGGGAAGCTGGGTGAAAGCTATACTGTTTTTGAAACTTTTCTACAAGTCTTATACTTCAAAATTTAAAATAAACAAGCTAAACATTTAGCTCAAGAAGTTGGAAAAAGAATAATAGAGTAAACTCTGAGAAACAAGAAGAAAATAAATAGTAAACATCAGGAGAAAATTAAACGGAGAAGTTGAGTTGGTTCTTTGGAATTATAAATGAGCCAAATTTCTGGCAAGATTGATTAAGAAAAAGAGAAGTTGCAAATACTCAAAATTTAAAATGAAATTTGGGAAATACACTAACTGCATTCTTTTGATAACATCATATCTTGTGAAGCTGAGGTCTGTGTGGTTATTGTGATTGAAAAAGCAAATACCTTGTGAAAATCATTCTGGAAATGAGGGTGACAGTCTGGTTACAAGGTTTGAGAAGTTGAGCAATTTTGAACCAAACTATTTGATAAACAGAATGGTTAATTTCTTTTGGCTTCATAGTTTGCCATGAAAAAAGTTACTCAAACATTAAAGTTGCTCTGAACCAGTAAAGTTTGGAACTTCTGAAATACGAGAATTATGAACAACTAAATGCTAGTAAATTTGAAAACTTAGATGAAAAGGATAAATTCCTAGAAAAAAATCATAGACAACTTGAATAGAGTAGGAAAAATACTATAAGGTAGTCAAAGATCTTTCTCCCAAAAATCCCGTACTTAGATGACTGTACAGATGAACTGGGCACTTTGACTCTTTTCCCACCTTCTGTAGTAACTTGTGTAAAAAAGGAATTAATTGTTCCTTAAAAATTTGGTAAAGTGCCCAGTTGCTTTATGAGGCTAGTACAGTATTAATTTTAAAGCCTGATAAAGAGAATAGAAGAGAAGACATTATAAAGCCATTCCCCTTATCAATGTATATAAGGATCTTCGATGAAATATCACCTATCTGAATCCAAGAATATACACAAAGGCTAATATATAATGTTCAAATGGAGTTTAGCCCAAGAATCCAAAGATAGTTCATCTTTACAATAATTATGAATGTAATTCACCATTTTAATAATCTAAAGGGAAAAAATGTTTTCTGGTTTGATTTAGAAATACATATATTTCATTAACTATGATATAAATTCTTAGCATAAAAAGTGAAATTTATTATGTTTGATTTTTAGAAACTTTATTATGGACATTTTCAAATATAAAAAGTACAGTTAAGTCACTCTGCTTCAGCTATTATCAGCTTATGGCAACTCTTTTTAATCTACACTCCTTATCCACCCATACACATACTTTTTTTTATTAATTAAAAAAATAACAAACCAAATAAAACATTGACGTATATAATCATTAATTCACAATATCATCACTCAATTGCATATTCATCATTTCTTAGAACATTTGCATTAATTCAGAAAAGAAATAAAAAGACAACAGAAAAAGAAATAAAATGAAAACAGAAAAGAAAAAAAAAGATTATACCTAACATACCCCTTACCCCTCGCTTTCATCGATCACTAGCATTTCAAACTAAATTTATTTTAGCATTTGTTCCCCCTATTATTTATTTTTATTCCATATGTTCTACTCATCTGTTGACAGGGTAGATAAAAGGAGCATCAGACACAAGGTTTTCACAATCACACAGTCACATTATGAAAGCTATATCATTATTCAATCATCCTCAAGAAACATGGCTACTGGAACACAGCTGTACATTTTCAGGCACTTCCCTCCAGCCTCTCCATTACATCTTGAATAACAAGGTGATATCTACTTAATGCATAAGAATAACCTCCAGGATAACCTCTTGACTCTGTTTGGAATCTCTCAGCCATTGACACTTTGTCTCATTTCACTCTTCCCCCTTTTGGTTGAGAAGGTTTTCTCATCCCTTGATGCTAAGTCTGAGCTCATTCTAGGGTTTTTCTCAATCCCTTGATGCTGAGTCTCAGCTCATTCTAGGATTTCTGTCCCATGTTGCCAGGAAGGTCCACACCCCTGGGAGTCATGTCCCACATAGACAGGGGGAGGGTGGTGAGTTTGCTTGTTGTGTTGGCTGGAGAGAGAGGCCACATCTGAGCAACAAAAGAGGCTCACTTGGGGGTGACTGTTAGGCCTAAATTTTAAGTAGACTTGACCTATCCTTTGTGGGGTTAAGTTTCATATGAACAAACCCCAAGACTGGGGGCTCAGCCTACAGCTTTGGTTGCCCACACTGCTTGAGAGAATATCAAAAATTCAATTTGGGGAAGTTGAATGTCTCCCCGTTCTCACCATTCCCCGAAGGGGGCTTTGCAAATACTTTTCCACACATACTTTTTTTCCTGCCCTGCTAGATTAGTTTGAAGCAAATCCAAGACATAATACCTTTCTGTCAGTATAGATAGTAGTAGGGGTTTTCCCCCGACAACCATTGGCCATTGGCAACCTAGAAAATTAGCACTAATATCTTAATATCACCTAATATCTAACCAATGTTGAAATGACCATAATATTCTTATAAACGTGGATTTGAAAGTACAGTCATTACATTTGGCTGCTATGTGTTTTTAGAATATTTTCTCTTTTTTCATTTTTTTCTTTTCTGTTTATGTGGCTAAAAATCCAGATCATTGAGCCTCTGGAATTTTCTACGTTCTTGATTAGGCTAATTATGTCCCTATGGTGTTGCTTAATATGTTTCTTTATTTCCTTTATTTCCTTTGAATAGCTAGTAAGGTTTGATTAAATTCTGTTGTGTGTGTGTTTTGTTTTGTTTTGGAGGGGGACCAGTAATAACTTTGAAAGTATTAATGTATAACTTTTTAATTTTTCACATCAGAAGGCATATGATGTTTTAGCTGCTTTTGTTTTATTAAGATGTATCAATGGGTTCAGTTATCTGGCAGATATATCTACTATAAAGGTCTCCGTCAACCTTTTTACCTAATGTTTTCACAGTCATTAATAATTGTTGCTTAAATCCATTGTTTCATTAGGGGTAGCAAAATGGTGATATTCTATCATTTCTTCTTTGTTTATTAGCTAGAATTGTTCTATAAAGGAAAAAATAGTCCCTTATAAATCCTTTGATTACCCTGAAGTATAGTTCATTTAGGAAAAACTGGATAAAGGCTTGATTCTTTATATAAGGAAACTTTCTTAGTTAACCTTCAATTAACATAATGCTTAATAGAGGACCTTTAGATGTATTTAAGATCTGTGGCAAAACAAGGATGCTCACTATTCTTTTTTTTTTTGTATTATTAATTTTTAAATTTTTTTTAAATACCAGAAAACACCAAACAAATGCAAACATTCTTAACTTTTGATCATTCCGTTCTACATATATAATCAGTACTTTACAATATCATCACATAGTTGCATATTTATCATCATGATCATTTCTTGGAACATTTGCATCAATTCAGAAAAAGAAATAAAAACAAAAAAACTCATACATACCGTACCCCCCACCCCTCCCCTTCATTGATCACTAACACTTCAATCTAAATTTAACGTTTGTTCCCCCTATTATTTATTTTTATTCCATATGTTTTACTTGTCCATTGATGAGGCAAATAAAAGGAGCATCAGACACAAGGTTTTCACAATCACACAGTCACAATCATCTCCAAGAAACATGGCCACTGGAACACAGCTCTACGTTTTCAGGCACTTCCCTCCAGCCTGTCCGTTACATCTTGACTAACAAGGTGATATCTCTTTAATGCGTAAGAATAAACTCCAGGATAACCTCTCGACTCTGTTTGGAATCTCTCAGCCACTGTCACTTTATTTTGTCTCATTTCACCCCTCCCCCTTTTGGTTGAGAAGGTTTTCTTGATCCCTTGATGCTGAATCTCATCTCATTCTAGGATTTCTCTTAATCCCTTGATGCTGAGTCTTAGCTCATTCTAGGATTTCTGTCCCACATTGCCAGGAAGGTCCACACTCCTGGGAGTTATGTCCGATATAGACAGGGGGAGGGCGGTGAGTTTGCTTGTGTTGGCTGGAGAGAGAGAGAGGCCACATCTGAGTAACAAAAGAGGTTCTCTTGGGGGTGACTCGTAGGCCTAATTTTAAGTAGGCTTGATCTATCCTTTTGGGGCTAAGTTTCATATGACCAACCCCCAAGATTGGGGGCTCAGGGATGCTCACTATTCTGCTACTGTTAAACTTATTACTGGATGTCCTGCCAACACTGTAAGGAAAGAAAAATAATAAAAGTTGTAAAGATTGAAAGGAAGAGATTAAAATTGTCATTATGTACAGATTGTACACTCATTTACCTCAAAGACAAACAAAAACAAGCAACTGAATCCACAAACTATTAGAACTACCTTGAGTTCATCAAGGGTACTAAAAACCATTAGTATTTCTTTTCATCAACCTTAATCAACTAAAAAATGATATTTAAAAAAAGTTAAAACAAAAGTTATAAAAAACAAAAAAGTTATTAAAAAAAGTTTTAAGAGTATCTAGACAATAATGTAATGAAGAATATGAAGAACTTATTTGAAGAAACCTTCAAAATTCAATAAAGAGCATAGAAAATAATTTACTTACAAGGTTATTAGTACTCCTTAAGTTTATCTATAAATTCTAAGTAATCCCTGTCAAAATTTTTGTTGGTTTTTTTTTGTTTTTTTTGTTTGTTTGTTTTTTTTATTAATTAAAAAAGAATTAACAAACAAAACATTAAGATATCATTCCATTCTACATCTACAATCAGTAATTCTTAATATCATCACAGTTACATATTCATCATTTCTTAGAACATTTGCATTGATTTAGAAGAAGAAATAAAAAGACAACAGAAAAAGAAATAAAATGATAACAGAGAAAAAAAAAGATTATACATACCATACCCCTTACCCCTCGCTTTCATTTACCACTAGCATTTCAAGCTGAATTTATTTTAACATTTGTTCCCCCTATTATTTATTTTTATTCCATATGTTCTACTCATCTATTGATATGGTAGATAAAAGGAGCATCAGACACAATGTTTTCACATTCACAGAGTCTCATTGTGAAACCTATATCATTGTTCAATTAGTTGGTTATTTTTGAGTAAATCCAGAAACTTATCCTAAAAGGTGGGTGAAAAAATTAAATAAGAGTTCATGAGGGCGGCTGCTGTGGCTCAGCAGGCAGAGCTCTGACCTGCCGTGCTGGAGGTCTGGAGTTTGATCCCTGGTGCCTCCTGCCCATATGCAAATTTAACAACAAAAAAAAAAAGAGTTCATGGATAGCTTAGCCAACCTTTAAAAAAGAATAAAGCGGATTTACTCTATCAGATACTGAGACATACCACAAAATCCATGCTATGGTATAAGAACAAACAAATCAATCACTCAAACATGAGAGAGCTTACATATAGACCCAAGAATATGTGGGAACATAATATATTATAAAAGCAATACCAAAATCAAAGTTAAAAATTAGATTATTTAATAGGTGGTGTTGGGGGAAAGAAGTAACTCTTCATAAATGGAAAAAGAAAAACTATCTTTCTACATGTGTTCTACATCAGATACTAAGATAGACTCCAGAAGATTAAACACCTAAATGTGTTAAAATCAAAAGGTTAATAGAAGAAAATGAAAAATATTTTTATGACTTGGGTTGGAAAAGAAGTTCTTAAAACCTCAAAGCACGAACCATATATATATATATTGGCTTGCATCAAAATGAGGAGTTCTGTTTAATAAAGGATCCTGTAGGCAAATTTAATGCACAGACCACAAAATGGGAGACAGTATTTACAATGTCTGATATTAACAAGTTTAATATCTTCTAGAGTAGAGTATTCAAGGAATAACTGCAAAAGAAAACAGCCTCAGTAGAAAAATGGGCAAGGGGATATAAATAGGCAATTTATAGGAAAGGAAACCCAAAAAGCAAAAAGCATATAAAGAACTGCTTAAATATATAACAATCAGAGAAATGTAAATTAAAGCCACAAGATATTATTTCACACATGTTTGGCTGATAGACATTAGAAAACTGGATAATACAAAGTGCTGGCAAAGATTTTAGGGCTATAAAAACCCTCATACACTAATAAAGGATATGTAGCCCCTATGGAGAGTAGTGTAGCACTCACAATAAGGACCATACGTGTATGTGACTGAGCAATTCTGCTCTTAAGTTTGTATTCCACAGCAAATATCAAACAAATCCATAAGAGAACATTTATAGAGATGTTTATTGAAGTATTACTTGTGATAGAAAGCCATTGGAAATAATCCAGATGTCTGGTGCAGGACAAGTAAAGAGATAAAATGTCTTAGATACATATCATTTTATACTGTGTAGCAGTTAAAAGCAGCATATTAGATGAATAATAACAAAATTAGTGGATCATGGTGCTGAATTGAAAAAGTAAAGAACAGAATGCAATAAAATACAGAAAATTTGTATACATTAAAAATAAAGGGCCTGCCCAATCAAAGTGGTGAAGTGAGATGCTTCAGAACTCTGACCCCTCACAAAAGCTTTGAAAAACCACCACGAATTGGTAGAAACATCTTTATCAAAGCTCTCCAAAATAGTTAAAGGAATTTAGTAACAGGGCAAGTACAGAATGAAGAAAAAGGCTCCTTAAATGCAGGATGCTCTCCGGCTCCCTGACTGGCCCCTCCTCAACCCCTCACTGATTCCCTCACTGGCTTGACCTGGGATTAGCTGAAGTCCCAGTGCAGACCCTTGGTCCCAGTTCCAGAGAGAGTCAAATAACCCTTGTCTGCATACTGCGAACATATATGTATGGCCCAGTCTGTCTTGTGTTGATCTGAGGGACTGAACCAGTGTTATTGCGTACTTGCCATCCCAGAACTCACTGTGTATGTCGAAGCTCACAGAGCTCTCCTACAAAACACTGTGGGAGAGCAGTCAAGTCATGGCTGCCTGAAGCAAGGAATTGTTGGCTGTACGATGTATAGTGCGGTGCCCAGGACCATTAGCAAACTGTTCCCTAGGGAAGAGGGGACATTTGTATCTGTAACAGGAGAATTCCTAGGGCCACAAATGTATGCCCAAAACAAGAAGCCTTCTTAGAAAGGCCAGGATGGCCCCTACCCTTTGACCTGGAACTATTTTCTAAATTCATTGTATGCATAAGTCAATCTGCAAAAAGTTGGAAAAGAATTTTGGTTTTCTTGTTGTTATTTAGCTCCTGTCATTCAAGGAAAGCTCTGTCATACAGAGCTGGTTACAATGAACAGGCTCCTCAGACTAAATTCTAGCACTAAATTAAAATATAAAATATCTGGGTTTCAGCAAAACCTTATAAAACTAACAAGAAGTGATGTCCCAAGCAAGGGAGAAAAGTAAAGCATTAGAAACCTTCATTGAGAAGAATCAGATCTGGGACGTACCAGACAAAGACTTGTAAAAGACGGTCTTAATATGCTCGAGGAGCTGAAGGAAAACATGGACAATGAATAGACGAAATGAGGAAAATGATAGGTGGAAATTATGAAAAGGAACCAAACAGAGCTGAAATTTAAAACTCCCTAGAGAGGTTCAACAGCAAATTGGAGTTAAAAGAAGAAAGAAATCAGTGAACTTGTACATAGAATACTGAAATCCTCCAGTCTGAGGAGCAGAAAGAGGAATGAATTTAAAAAGACAAACAGAGCCTGAGGAACCTGTGGGACATCATTTGGGATACCATCAAGCATGCCAATTTATGCATTGTTGGAGTCCCAGAGGAAGGAGAAAGAGAATTTTTTTAATATTCAGACAGAATATTTAAAAAAATGACAGACCAAATTTAACAAACTGTATGATTATATACATCCATTATGCACAACAAACTCCAAACAGGGTAACCCAAATAGAACTACTCTGTATCATGTTATAATCAAATGTTGAATGTCAAAGATAAAGAGGGAATTCTGGAAGCTGCAAGAGAGAAGCCAAATGTCACATGCAGCAGATCCTTAATAAGATTAAGTGACGGTTTCTCATTGGAAACTTTCTCACGGGCAAGAAGACATATTTAGAGTATTGAAGGCAAAAAATCACCAACCAAGAATTCTGTATCTGTCAAAACTGTCTTTCAAAAATGAGGGGGCGGGGGTGCAAGAGTAATTCAGTGGTAGAATTCTAGCCTGCCATGCAGGAGACCCGAGTTCTATTCCCAGCCCACACACTTCCCAAACAAACAAAGAAACCAACAAAAATGAACAGACAAAAACTTCAACAAATGGTGCTGCAATAATGGGATATTCACATGGAAAAAGAATGATACGTGACTCCGCTATACACCGTACAAAAAAAAAAAAAAAAACCGGAGAGATTAAAACATTCCCATGTAAACAAAAACTGGGAATGTGTCACCACTGTTGGCCTTAGAAGAGATGTTGACAGGAGTTCTGCAGGTTGAAAGGAAAGGCCACTAGACAGTAGATCACACTTGCATGCAGAAATTTGGATCTCCAGTTAGAGTAATGACATGGGTAAATATAAATGCCAGTACTGTTATATTTTCAGTTTGTAATTCCAAACTACAAAATCTAAAAGCCAAATACATGAAATGTAATGATAAATCAGTGGTTTGGAATTCTTAATGTTTAAATATACGGTTTATGACAAGAAGTACATAAAGATGGGGAACAGAGGTGTAGGAATAAAGTTTGTGTATACCATTGAAGTTAATTTGTTATCTAAGCAAGTGAGAGTGTTTTAGATTTAGGATGATAAATTTAAGCCCATGGTAATGACAAAGAAAATATCAGAGAATATGCAAGCTCTTAAAAGATAGAAATTGGAGAGTAAGTTGCCAGGGGCAGGGGTAGGGGGAGTGCAGGGGTTAATGCATGCATTATGAATATAGGGTTTCTAATAGGGGAGATGGGAAAGTTTTAATTACAGAAGGTAGTGAGGATACTGCATTATTGTGAATGAACTAAAGCCGATAAATGGTTTGCTTGGGAATGGTTGAGGTGAGAAAGTTTATCGAATATAGGTCCCCAAAGTTAAAAAGAGGGTGAGCAACTAAAGAGACCATAATAATTAAATACAGTGCATGATCTTGGATGAGATCTGTCAAGGAAAGAGAAAAGCTCAAAAAGACATTATTGGGACGTATGAAAAAATTGTCAAATTTTTGAATTTGATAATTGCATTTAAGGTGGTTACATAAGTGAATATCTTTATTTTTAGGAAATGTACATGGCAGTATTAAAGACCATGATGTATGCAGCATAAACTAAAGTGTTCAGAGAGTAGATTGATGAATAGATAGACAAATAGATGTACTGATAGATTGATGGATAAAATAGAATGAATGTTACTCCAAATGTGGCAGAATGTTAAAATTGGTGGATCCTGGGTATCTGGGATGATTAGGGTATGTTGGATTTCTCTGTATAGGGTTTGTATTATTTTTGAAACTGGTATCTTTAAACAATTATTCTAAAATGAAGTTTAAAAACATGTGTGCATTCTTGCAGAAATGGAAAAGCCAATCCTCACATGGAATTGCAAGGGGCCCAAATAGCCAAAACAACTGTGGAAAACAGGAACAAATTTTGAGCACTTTCTTGATTTCAAAATTTGCTACAAAACTACAGTAATGAAAGTAGGTGTGGTACTGCATAAGAATAGAATGAGAATTCTATTCCACATAGAGACCAGTGGAATAGAATTGAGAGTTTAGAAATAAACTCACACATCTATGGTCAGTTGATTTTTTGACCAGGATACCAAGACCCTTCATTGGGGAAAGAAAAGTCTCCTCGGTTAAGGGTGCTGGGACAATGGGATTTCCAAATGCAAAAGAATGAAGTTGGAGCCCTACCTCATACTATATATAAAAATTAACTCAAAATGTGACAATTTAATTATATGAGCCAAAACTATAAAATTCTTAGAAGACGACATAGGAGAAAATCTTCATGGCCTTGGACTTAGCCGTGGTTTCTGAAATATGACACCAAAAGCACAAGCAACAAAAAAGAAAAGAGATAAATTGAACTTCATCAAAATTTAAAACCTTTGTGCATCAAATGATATTATCAAGCATGTGAAAAGACAGCCTCTGGAATGGCAGAAAACATTTGCAATTCCTATCTGATAAGGGTTTAAAATTCAGATTATAAGAAGAATTCCTACAACTCAGTAGCAAAAAGACACACACCCAATTAAAAGACGTGCAGAGGCCTTGCATATATATCTACAAGGAGGATATACAAATGGCCAATAAGCATGTGAACACATGTTCAATATCATTAGTTATTACAGAAATGCAAATCAAAACCACAATGACATAACCACTTCATACCCACTAGAATGGCTATTATCAAAAAACAAAAAGCATTAACAAAGATATGGAGAAATTGGAACCATGGTGCATTGTTGGTGGAAATGTAAAGTAGTATAAGCTGCTATGGGAAGCAGTTTGGCAGGTCCTCAAAAAAATTAAACATACTATTACCATTTGACCCAGCAGTTCCACTTCTAGGTATATATACAAAAGAATTGAAAATAGGGACTTAAACAGATAGTTGTATGCCATAATTACTGTTTTAAAAATTATGTTTCATAATAGCATTTATTCACAATAGCCAAGAGGTAGAAATAACCCATGTCCATCTACAGATGACTGGATAAACAAATTGTGGTATGTGTATGTGTAATATTATTCAGCTAAAAAATGGAATGAAACATTATGCTAAATGAAAATAAGCCAGATAAAAAAGGACAAATATTGTGTGATTCTATTCCACTTACATCAAATATCTAGAATAGGCAAATTTATAGATACTTAAATAGTAAAGGTAACAGGCTGGGGGAGGAGAGGGGAATAGGATGTTATTGCTCAATGAGTTAAGATTTTCTGTACTGGGTGATTTTTGGTAATGGATGGTAGTGATTGTAGGCACACTCACTCATTAAAATGTAATTAATGCCACTGAATTGTACACCTAAGAATAGTTGAAATGGCAATATTTTGTTATATATTTTAGCACAGTAAAATTAGAAAAAAATGCATATACAAAAAACATTTTGCAAAAAAGCCTACAAATAAAAAGGCATACAATAAAAGCAGTAGAATCGTTGCCTATGAAGGTATGTGAAGGGGAGTAGTCTATGGGGAAAAGGAATTTTAAAGATTTTTAGAACTCATTGTATTTCATGAAATTATAGAAACTCTCCTATTTGAGATATGATCTGTAAGTGTATCTTACTTGCAGTATGATGAAAGCTGATGAAACTTCGAGGATGCCACTTTCAATCCATCCACCTTGTATACTTCTCACTTTCCTGTCAGGATACCTCATGGACCAATGTATTATTGCCCATCAAACATAAGGACCAAGTGAGGATACCCATGTCACACTGAATATTGAATACTTAAAAAGTTTGATTTCCCCCCTTAAATTAGTTAAAATGTAAATGTAAGTTCTGTATTGTCTTCTTACATCCCAGTTGACATCTTCCCTTTCTTGAGGTGCATACAGAACACTTTGAAGACTCTTAGTCAAAATATCTGCTTGGAGAAAGTTATTTGAAATCTTGAGTTATATCTTAAGAATTTATACAAATATGAATCTACTCAATGTATATCTGTGTGCTTTAAATAAATATAAAATACTGTTTCCCCAAATCTTTGAGAAAAATTGCCATTCTGGTAATATGTACCTTCAAAGAATCCCTAACACTCATCCAAAATGAGAAGCATCGTCTTAAGCTAACTTCGTTGATCAAAGATCTGACAGATCTTTGGTAATTATATTTCCTCTCTTACAAAACCAAGAAACTTTTCATCGTTTTAAATCTTCTAGGATGGGTTCCATTTGAAACTATTCTGTTGTGAAATATACAATTATTTTATGACACACTGATTTTTTTTTCTTTAACTTTACAGAGACTGTGCAGTTGATCCAACTTGTGTTTTATGCATGGAGTGCTTTTTGGGAAGTGTTCACAGAGATCATCGATATAGGGTTAGTAATGTTAAGATGATATCCATACCCGGTTTTGAATTTCATACTAGATACCTTTCCTTCCTTTTTAAAACCCAAAGATTTAACCTTTTAAAGAGGGGAGGGGAGAGTTGTTTTAAGCATTGTGTTATTTAAACACCATTAAAAATATGAGAGTGTAGAAGTAAATTATGAATACAGCCTTTTGGAACACATGATTTCAGAAAATGAACATAATAGCTCTTCCATATTGGCTTTTCAATTAGTTTGTTTTGTTATCATATTTTTATTTTCCGTATCTTTGTGATTCTTCATAAACGTGAAGAACGTTGTCAAAAGTGAGAATTTGGTTAGAGTTGAAAGTGTGAGAGTGAAGTTCTGAAGGGATGATGTATAAGAAAAGGAATAAGTAAAAATGACAGGATTGTACATTTAAGAAATGTTCCATCTATGGATCATCTTCTACAGATGATTTGTCATTTTTTAATTAAACAGGCATCTGCTGTAATGTAGGAGAGGGCCCAACTCCCAGAGCACAAGAACCACCCTTATTATTCTTTCACTGCTGTAATGGTCACAGCTTCTCCAAAAATCAGATGTTTGCTTTTAAGTCAGGGATACACATTAAGGTAAATTATTCTTAAACCTGCCCTAGTTTCTCTAATGGAAATTGAAGACAGAACCATAAAGATTCAGAGGTTAGGAAACTGTGGTTAGATGGAATGTTTCACTCTATTCTCCAATAGAAAGGTAGGGAAGGAATACTTCATTCTTGTTCTTAACTCAGGAGCCCTGCTGCATCAAGACCTTTCCTCCTGGTTTTTTTTTTTCACTCTTTCTACCTAAATGTTGATAGCAATGAACTAAAACAGTCAGAAAGTTGGGCTCCTATATTTTTGTATGTTCTCTAATACAAAAAAAAACTCTAAATCAGTAAGATAATCCCAGTTTCCTTTAGTCCGTTGTACTTGTGTTTGGTAACTGAAACAAGTATATAAACAGAAGGGTAGGGTTGTTATTTTCTAAATGTCTGCCTGCCTGAGTCTCTCAGATATATATTTACAGCCAATGGGATTAACTGTACTTTGTTATTCTTCCTTTAGAGAGAATTGAATAGGATTCCTTGTAAAATTTGTTGTTATGTAATACCCATTCCTGAATTTTTCCTCACAGTTTTTTTAAAAAAGCAGAATATCCAGCCTACCGATTATTAATTAATAGGTTCTATCTTACTAGATTTCATGAATCATTGCCATAACTTAAGGAAGTATAAATCTTGAACCCAGAGGTGATAAAAAGTTTTCTTTTTTTTTTTTTTTTGTCCAGGCAGTCCACTTTCCTTTTTCCCAAGCCCCTATTATCTGTCCTTTCAAAGAGTGGCTGTTTATATATTGTTAGAGAAGAAAAATAAACTATTTCTATAGTCTTTCTTGGTCACTTTCTCTAAGACAAATGCAACACTCTTATTAGACTGTTCTAGGGTACAGCTTTTATAGGTCTTGTTATAGATTTGAATCTGTTACGATACATTATAGCACCACAACCTGATAGCATTATATCAATTTAGCCAAAACCCAGCAGGGAAGCCCTTGTGATCTGTGTGATTTTTCTAATTAAGAAAATCATGTAAGTGGACATATCTTACCTCTTTAAAATATCTGTAGTTTAGTAGATATTATAAAGTAGTTTAGTTTATTTTGAAATCATTTAGATTAGCCTAAGGCTTATTTAAGCTTTAAAACATTTTACTTAATGTTTGACATTTTACTTAATGAAGGGGTAAGTAACTTCTCAGAGAAGTTGAACACCTAAGCAATGTTATAACCTTAGCACTTGATATTCTTATTTATACTTTTATAACCCTTAGTAAATATTTATTGACAAGATACTTTACACTTTTTTTCAAGATGACAACATCAGGAGGTGGAGGTTTCTGTGATTGTGGTGATACAGAAGCTTGGAAAGAGGGTCCTTACTGTCAAAAACATGAACTTAACACCTCTGAAATTGAGGAAGAAGAGGTAAAAAAAATTTTTCACAAAGTTGTTTTTAGGAAATACTGTTTTATAATCACAAGTTTGAAATATTTTCAGACACGTATAATAGGAGAAATGGATAAGCAGAATAGTCCTGTCATTATCAGTAGTGGCTAAGTATATTTGGAAAGTTCTTTGCATTATTTGGATGCTATTCCATTGCTAGTACTATGCATTTTAAATTTTGGAAATTTAGCTCAATTCATATTTATTTTGTTTGAATTTTTGGTGTGTTTTGTTTTAAGCATAGATAAAGTTTTGATTTTTCTTTAGTCCTAATTTATTATTGAAGGGATTATAAGTCTTACAACTGTTAAGATGGTTTAATTAAGACTTCATAGGCCAGATAGCTTTCTTTTCTGTGGCCATAAATGGCAGCCAACCATAATTATCATCTTCTGATAAATCATTGTCCCTAGATATGTGATGGGACAATGTATAAAGATGAAAACTCAGAGCAAATTATACCCACTTCTGCTGTAAATATATACTTTTTTTGTTGTTGATACTGCATTATTTTTCTCTTAATGATATCTCTAATGTTATAGTGAACTCTTTTAATAAATGCTTGAATCTCAGAATCTGCTGTTTGGGATAATTCAGTGTTTTATTTCAGATTTTATTATTTTTAAATGGCAGAGAGATATGTACTTTCAAAGTGTTTCTACATAATTATTAGGCCTGATATAGATTTGGGAGAAGTGGATGTTAATAGTCCTTCTTGATGTATATACCTTACAAATCTCAGTTATTTTCAGGGACTGCACAAGACTTTATGGTATAGAACAGTGTCTTTTAGTTTGTGTTCCACAGAAACCTGAGGTTTTGTGCAACTAATTGTTGTGATGTACTTTGAAATTTATTGCTTTTCTGTATATATGTTATTTAAAGAGGAGGAGGAGTATAACAGAGAAGATGGGATTTAACAAATGAGTATGACTGCTGAATCATTATATTGATATTTCTGTTGGTCTCCAGTATCTTGGAGCAGCTAGAAGAAAAAATGAAAAATCTTGGCACTGTGGCCCATACCAAACTGTCCTATAACTACTTGTTAAAATGTACTTGGAAATTAAAAAAAAAAAAAAAGAGTCATATTTTATATTACTTTTCACATTAAAAATATACTGATAATTTCCTTATATCTGGATGCTCCTAAATGCTAAATAAATTTTAGACGTATTAAATAATGTCTACTAAATGAACTTTTAAAAAAGTTTTTTTAAATGGTAGCATATTTTAAGCACATTTCATCCCCACTCATTTTATTCATACATTATCTAGATTTTCTACATTTTGTGTTTGAACTGGAAGAGAGCTATGTTTACTTGGAATGTAGTTTCTTAGCCTGTCTTAGCATTGCTTATATTGAACATAATTTGCTTGTTTTATATTCAGCCTACATCTTAAGGAAAAGCTGGGAAAGTTGCATAATGTATTCCTGTAGGGATAATGTTTAAGAGTTCCACAGGTCTTCTCAAACTCTAAACATTTGGGGTAAATAGTTGAAAAAAATAAAAAGAATAGTTGTTTTCTTATATGAAATCCAAATTTCAGAGTCCATAAATTTTTATAAGAACACAGCCATGCTCAATCATTTATGTATTGTTGCATTCCTCAATAATGGTATAATTGAACAGTTGTTACAGAAACCTATCACCTACAAAGCCTAAAATACATATTCCCTTTCATAGAGGAAATAAGCTGTCAGGAGAATTGTGTTTAACATCATTTTCCTATTCACTAAATGCCAGTGGCATCTCTCACTGACCCAGCTTCTAATTGGCCCCTTGGGCATTGGGGTGAATGGAGAAGGTGGGTGAGAAGATACGTTTCCTGGTTGAGAACCATCGTAGTATCTCGTTTGTTGGTCTTCGTAGAAGTCCATAAGAAATTTGGTTTCACAGCGAGAAAACTCATCTCTCCTGGTATATGTCTGATAAACAGATTGTGTTACTTTTTGTTGCTACTCCTGGGTAATGCAAAGGAAAATGTTTGGACTGTCTGTAGCAGTTGGTCTGCTGCATTTATAAATAGATGTTCTCTTGATTTCAATTTATTTTTCTACCTTTGTTTTTTGCTTTACCTGCTTTTACATCTATTGTTTGTTTTGAATGTTATTTTATTAAATTGGATATATCTCTTAAGTTTCCAGACATTCTTTTTAGAATGAGATTTAATTAAATAACATTGACTGAATGAACAACCTCAGTGAAGATTTTGATAATCTGAAATTTTCACTTATGCTACTAACATTTCATTTGAATGCCAGTCAGTAATTTTTAATAGCCAAATATAATGCTAAGTACTCGATGTCTTAGTTTGCCAGACTGCCATGAGAAATACCACACACTAGTTTTGAACAGGAATTTATTGGTTCATTATTTTGGAGGCTGGAAAGCTTGCTTCCTTCCAAGGTCGGTAGCATTCTGACTGCCTAGCAGTCCTTAGGTTCCTTGACTTTCCTTTCATATAACAATGTCCTCTCCTATTATGTCTGAATTTCTTCTGCTTATAAAAGACTACATTAATCTGGATTAAAGCACACCCTCATTCAGTTGTACCACACCTTAACTAAACATCTTTAAGAGATACTGTTTATGATGGTTTACATCTATAAGAATACAGATTAAGATTAAGAACATAATTGGGGTTCATAATTCAGTCTCCCATATTTGATTTATCTCATTTAATTCTTAAAACAGCCCTGTAAGATAGATACTGTTGTTACTAACATTTTGTAGATACAGAAGCTTGAGTTTTAGAGAAATTAAGAAACTTACCCAAAGTCTTCCACACAGTAAGTGCTGGAGCTGGAATTTAAACCTACGTGGTCTAGACTCCAGACAGTGTGTTATACTGATTTTTAAAAAATTTTTAGCAATAGAATTGTTTTTTTCTATTGGAATTCTAATATAAAATTCCAATAATAAGACAGATAAAAGTGGTATTACTAATAGATTTATGTTTTATAAGTTGAAATGTATATTATTTACTTGTTAGAAAGTCATTATATGAGATAAATGAGGTTGTTTTCATGGCTGTGAGTCCCTAGCTTATTTCTATATTTAGTTAGGCAGTAGGGAGAAAATCTTCATTTATGCCTTATTTATATATGACAATTGAAATCTTTATCATAATACATGCCCAGAGTCTACAGAAATATGTTCATAAAAGATTAAAGTTTTCCCTAATTCCCGCAGCCCCTAAGACAACCACTGATAACCTTTTGAACAGCCTGCCTTTATACTCTTCTAGCTTGAAAGAAGAGTAAACCTAAACTCACCAATAAATGCTTTCCTTCTCTGACATAAGGTAATCGAAGAACTAAAATGATTAATTATCCTTGATAATACAGCATAGGATAAAATGGTAACTTATTTGCTTGTCCCAACTGACTTAATGTTTGAGCAGAAGTACCTGAGTCTTTTCTGGCATTTAATTTACCATAGTACATATGAGTGGACTTGAACCGACTTAGCATCTCTTCACTACAGAAATAATTAATTTATAATCAGTGACACATTTTTTTAGAAATTAAAGTGTGTGTTCAGAGATGGCAGAAGAATCTCTATTTCTAGCCCTGCCCCAAAGTGGGTTAATCTAGCAGCAAAATTACCAGTTAGTGATCCCCAATATGTAATATAGCACATGTTAGACTGTATTTTTCAATTATAATTAAAAATATATATCTTTAAGTCAAATGTGGTTTCCGGATCAAGATGGCGGCTTAACGATGTGCACATTTTAGTTCGTCTCCCAGAACAACTACTAAATAACCAGACACAGTACAGAACAGCTCCTGGGGCCATGTCAGTGACCAGACACACAGCGTACCCCAGTCTGGACCAGCCGGATCAGTTGCGAGCCCCCACAGAACTGTGAGTTCCCAAAGCTGTGGCAGCTGGCACCCCTCCTCCACAGGCTGCTTCCCAGAGGAGAAAGGAAAAGAACTTTACCAGCAGCAGGGACTGAGCAGAATCAAACGCCAATTGTAGAATTAATTAACAAATTCTGACTACTAAAAATAGGCCCCCAGTTTAGGTGAACCTGGTCAAAGCGGAGGTTGCTCATTTTTGCCCCGGTGCCAACAGGGCAGGGCTGATGGAAAAAGGGGGTAAAAAAAGAAGGAAACAGAGGTTTTTGTGGCTGTGTTTCTACAAAGGCTTGATTGCCTTTGGATACAGTGGCAGGACTTCTCAGGCTGCAACTGCCCCAGGCATAGGCAGAAATGAGCTCTTCTGGGGGCTTGTCTGGAGCCTGTGCCTTCCCCAGGGAGGGGTGAAGCCCAACTCAGGTGGAATCCCTCCCTCAAGGAATTCAGACACCAGGGCTTGGTAATTTGAAGCCATTAAAACCAGCCTACAACCTCTCCTCTGTCTCCACCACGCCCCAGCAGGAAGAGTCTGCCAAAGTTAAAGGGACCGCATCATCTTACACTGGTGAGAACTGCAGGCAGAGAAGCGCTACATACTGGGCAGAATAAGAAAAACAGAGTCCAGAGACTTCACCGGAAAGTCTTTCAACATGCTGGGTCTCACCCTCAGGAAAAACCAATGCTGGTGACTCTTTCCTCCTGATAGGAGGCCAGTTTGGTCTGGGAAAATCCGACTGGGGTCTATAATACCTAAGTAGACCCTCCTAAGGGTGGGGGGGGGAAGGCACCATACGAGCAGGACAAGAAACAAGAAAACAAGAACTGAAAAATTCTCCTCTGTTAAACAAAACTTAAGCTAGAGGTCCAGATAAAGCTGAACTGAATGTCAGAGAACAGATAGACAACAAATTCATCCAGCAAGAAAACCCTGAGTAAAAGAAGTGAAAGCAATCTCCAGAATAAACTAATTAAGGTAATTAAATGCCTAGACGCCAGCAAAAAATAACAAATCATGCTAGGAAAATTGAAGATATGGCCCAATCAAAGGAACAAACCAACAATTCAAATGACATACAGGAGCTGAAACAATTAATTCAGAATATACAAACAGACATGGAAAACCTCATCAAAAACCAAATCAATGAATTGAGGCAGGATATAAAGAAGGCAAGGAATGAACAAAAAGAAGAAATTGAAAGTCTGAAAAAACAAATCTCAGAACTTATGGGAATGAGAGGCAAGGTAGAAGAGATGAAAAAAACAATGGAAACCTACAATGGTAGATTTCGAGAGACAGAACAGGATTTAGTGAACTGGAGGGTGGAACATCTGAAATCTGGCAAGAAAAAGAAAATATAGGGGAAAAAATGGAAAAATGTGAGCAGGCACTCAGGGAATTGAAAGACAATATGAAGCGCACGAATATACGTGTTGTGGGTATCCCAGAAGGAGAAGAGAAGGGAAAAGGAGGAGAAAAACTAATGGAGGAAATTATCACTGAAAATTTCCCAACTCTTATGAAAGACTTAAAATTACAGATCCAAGAAGTGCAGCGTACCCCAAAGAAAATAGATCCAAATAGATATACTCCAAGACATTTACTAGTCAGAATGTCAGAGGTCAAAGAGAAAGAGAGAATCTTGAAAGCAGCAAGAGTAAAGCAATCCATCACATACAAGGGAAACCCAATAATACTATGTGTAGATTTCTCAGCAGAAACCATGGAGGCAAGAAGAAAGTGGGATGATATATTTAAATTACTAAAAGAGAAAAACTGCCAACCAAGAATTCTATATCCTGCAAAATTGTCCTTCAAAAATGAGGGAGAAATTAAAACATTTTCAGACAAAAAATCACTGAGAGAATTTGTGACCAAGAGACCAGCTCTGCAAGAAATACTAAAGGGAGCACTAGAGACAGATAAGAAGACAGAAGAGAGAGGTGTGGAGAAGAGTGTAGAAGGAAAGACTATGAGTAAAGGTAAAAAGAAGGAAAATTAGATATAACATATAAAATCCAGAAGGCAAAATAGTAGAAGTACTACCCATGCAGTAATAACACTGAATGTTAATGGATTAAACTCTCCAATCAAAAGACATAGTCTGGCAGAGTGGATTAAAAAACAGGACCCATCTATATGCTGTCTCTACTCAAAGGACACGAGGCCAAGGACACAAATGGACATTTACACACCAATGTTTATAGCAGCATTATTTACAATTACCAAGAGATGGAAACAGCCAAAATGTCCATCAACAGACAGTTGGCTAAACAAACTGTGACATTTACATAAGATGGACTATTATGCAGCTGTAAGACAGAATAAAGTTATGAAGTATGTAACAACATGGATGACCTTAAGGACATTATGCTGAGTGTGATTAGCCAGAAACAAAAGGACAAATACTGTATGGTCTCACTGATATGAACTGACATTAGTGAATAAACTTGGAATATTTTGTTGGTAACAGAGACCATCAGGAGATAGAAATAGGGTAAGATATTGGGTAATTGGAGCTGAAGGGATACAGATCGTGCACAGGACTGAATATAAAAACTCAGAAATGGACAGCAGAATTTTACCTAACTGTAATACAATTATGTTAAAACACTGAATGAAGCTGAATGTGAGAATGATAGAGGGAGGAGGGCTGGGGCATAAATGAATTCACAAAGAAAGATACACGATAAAGACTGAGATGGTATAATCTAGGAATGCCTAGAGTATGTAATGATAGTGACTAAATGTACAAATTTTAAAAATGTTTTTGCATGAGGAAGAACAAAAGAATGTCATTACTGCAGTGTGCTGAAAATAGATCGTAATTAATATTTTGAAATTTCAACTTATGTGTGAGACTAAAGCAAAAAATGTTTATTTGGTACAAATTTATACTTTGACTAGTGCATCTCCTAATATAACTTATGTAGATAGTTGGTTGAACACCTTAAGTACATGGAACTTTGTATAGGACATGAGATTTTGTTGGTTTGTCCAGGTGATGCCCTGATGAATCCCAGAGTGATTTGATCAGTGAGTGGAAAAGTATTTGCAAAGGCCCCTTCGGGGAATGCTGAGAACGGGGGAAAACTCAACTTCCCCAAGTTGAATTCTTGATATTCTCACAAGCAGTGTGGGCAACCAAAGCTATAGTCTGAGCCCCCAGTCTTGGGGTTTGTTCATATGAAACTTAACCCCACAGAGGATAGGTCAAACCTACTTAAAATTAGGACTAAGAGTCACCCCCAGGAGAACCTCTTTTGTTGCTCAGATGTGGCCTCTCTCTCCAGCCAATACAGCAAGCAAATCACCACCCTCCCCCTGTCTACATGGGCCATTACACCCAGGGGTGTGGATCTTCCTGGCAATGCGGGACAGAAATCCCAGAATGAGCTGAGATTCAGCATCAAGGGATTGAGAGAAACTCTAGAATGAGCTGAGACCCAGCATCAAGGGATGAGAAAACCTTCTGGACCAAAAGGGGGAGGAGTGAAGTGAGACAAAGTGTCAATAGCTGAGAGATTCCAAACAGAGTCTCCAGAGGTTATCCTGGAGGTTATTCTTACGCATTAAGTAGATATCACCCTGTTAACCAAGATGTAATGGGGAGGCTGGAGGGAACTGCCTGAAAATGTAGAGCTGTGTTCCAGTAGCCATGTTTCTTGATGATGATTGTGTAATGATAATAGCTTTCACAATGTGACTGTGTGATTGTTAAAACCTTGTTTCTGATATATCTTTTATGTACCTTGTCAACAGATGAGTAGAACATATGGAATAAAAATTAAAAATAGGGGGAACAAATGTTAAAATAAATTTAATTTGAAATGCTAGTGATCAATGAAAGAGAGGGGTAAGGGGTATGGTATGTAAATTTTTTTTTCTGTTTTTGTTTTATTTTTCTGTTGTCTTTTTATTTCTTTTTCTGAAGTGATGCAAATGTTCTCGGAAATTATCATGATGATGAATATGCAACTATGTGATGATATTGTGAATTGCTGAGTGTATATGTTGGGAATGTTTGTATTTCTTTCTTGTAATTTTTTTTAATTAATAAAAAATTTAAAAAATATATATATATATCTTTAAATTGACACATACCTCAAATAGCAAGCATCTCTATCAGACCCTGGGATTTTGTAGAATAGAGTTTGAAAACTATTGGCTTGGATTCTCAAAAATTGACTGATAAGATCATTTAATTCTTTCAACTCTGTTTATTATAATCCTTCAATCCCTAAATGTTTTATATTATGGGATTCAGTTTAAGAAGTAGAATGACAGTATGGTGAGGTAATACCACTAAGAAACCTGTGTTTTCTTTGGGTGTACTACAGGTTACTTGGTTTTCGAGGGTTGCCTTAGATGGCTTACAACAGCAGAAATTAGGTGGCTTATAACAGCAGAATATTATTATCTCATAGTTTTGGAAGTTAGAACTCCAAAATCAAGGAGTCAGAAGAGCCACATTCCCTCTGATGTCTGTATGGAAGAATTTGTTCCATGCCTCCCTCCTGGCTTTTGGCAGTTAACTGATAATCTTTGGGCTTCAATCTCTGCCTCAGCTGTCACATGGCATTCTCTCCTCTCTATCTTTCTGTGTCCAGTCCTCCCCTTCTTATAAAGATGGGACTCATACTGAATTAGAATCCACCCCAATCCAGTTTGACCTCATCTTAACTAATAACATTTTCAAGGGCTCTATTTCCAAATAAGATGACATTCACAAGACTGAGAGTTAGGACTTGAACTTCTCTTTTTGGGGGACACAATTCAATCCATAATAGAGATTCATATTATTATTATACCCAGTGTTTTGTGAATTCCTGGGAGGCACAAGTTCTAACTCTTTTTTGTGCAAAGGTGTTTTCACTATGTTAACTTTTAAGGGCTCCATAAGAAATAGTAATAAGCCTTGTCACTAGGGGAAAAAACAAAACAAAACTTGTGGGACATATAAAGCTGTCTGTGTGGGAAGAGTTGTGGGTAAAGGTGTTGTACAAATTTGAGAAATCTTTCCTGATTGAGAAAAATAAATCAGGAACCCATCTCCTTTCTGAATCTTTGTCCTTTTTTCCTCTATTCTTTTCCCACCTTCTCCATTTGTTTTACGTCAGTTCTCCCAGGCTTGTCTTGGTGTGGGTATGCAAAAATATTTTGTTTCCAAATATATATATATATATATTTGCAAGAATCTGTTGGTTCTCATCCCATGATATTGGAACATATTGATTTTCTTATTTGAGAAATGAATACATCACCATTTAGCTACTAAGCTAAGTGAAATGTTTAGATTTAAGTTAAATTTTTGAGGTTAAAGATTGCGGCCCACCCCAATCAGTATGACAGATGAGACGTAGAAACTTTGAACTACAAGGATTAGCAGAAACATCTTTCCAAAAGTTCCAGAAAACAGTTAAAGTACTGCTGTTGTGTGGCAAGCACCAAATTTATTTTTAAAATGCAACTTAAAAGTGTTAGGGAAGAAGAAGGAAAAAAGGAAAAAAAAAAGGCAGTGCAGTGGAGGCTCAGTGGCAGAATCCTTGCCTGCCATACCGGAGACCCGGGTTCAATTCCTGGTGCCTGCCCATGTGCAAAAGAAAAGCATTAGGCTCCTCTGTGTCCAGACTGGCCTCTCCCCACCCCACCCCACCCCCACTCCCACCCACCCCCACTGGCTCAGTGTAGAGCCAGCCCACAAGTCCCAGTGCACATCTTTGGTCCTGATTCCATAGGGAGCTGAGTAGCCCCTGTACACATATGAGGAGCAGCTATGTCAGGCCCAGTCTGTCTGGTGGTGACCCAAGGGACTTGCTATCCCAAAATTTTTCTGGTGTGCAAAAGATAGTTTGCCATGCTCTCCTACAGAACAGTGGGAGAGCAGTGAAGTTTAACTAGGGCAAAGGGTTGTTGGCTGTGGGATATCCAATATAGTACCGAGAACCTTGAAGAATCTGTTTCCTAGGAGATAGGAGACATTTATATCTGTCTAAATGGGAGAATATCTAGACAAGACTCTGCATTGAAAGGACCAGTAAGGCACCTGCCCTTTGGCCTGGAGCTGTTTTCTAAACTCATTGTATATGGATACGTTCTGAAGGAAAGTACTCAGCACAGGTCAATCTGCAAAGACTGGGAAAGGTACTTCCTTATTTTCCCTTCTGGTTTTTTGTTGTAGTTTTGTAGTTAGCTCCTGGCATTCAAGGAAAGCTCTGTCATAATACTGACAGATACAACTTAAGAAACAGATGCCTCAGAGTCTAAATTCCAGTGATATTGTATTAAAATATCAAAATGTTTGGGTTTCAACAAAAGCTTACAAAACATACAAAGAAGCAGGAAGTGAATGCACAGGCAGAGGAGAAAATTAAAGCATTAGAAACCATCAATAAGGAAGATCAGGCCTGGAATAGTCCAGACAAAAGACTTTTAAAAAATGACCCTATTAAAGGGAAAGATGTTACTTGGTGTAAAACTTATATTTTAGGTAGTATATTACCTAATTTAACTTGTGTGGTCAATTTAGTTAAACACCATAAGTACATGGAATCTGGAATATGGCATGAGATCTTGTTGTACAGGTTAGTATGATGTCCTGATATATCCCAGAGTAATTTGGGCAGAGAATAAAAAAGTGTTTGCAGAGTCCCCTTTGGGGGACTGGGGAGAAAGGAGAAAATATTCGACTTCCACATTTGGGGAATTCCTGATGTTCTCAGCAGCAGTGGGGACAAATAATGCAGTAGCTGAGCCCTCTATCTTGGGGGTTGACCCTATGAAACTTATTCCTGCAAAGGAAAAGTTAAACCTACTTATAATTATGCCTAAGAATCACCCAGAGAACCTCTTCTGTTGCTCAGATGTGGCCTCTCTCTCTAAGCCAGCTTGGCAGGTGAATTCGCTGTCCTCCTCCTTATGTGGGACAAGACTCCCAGAGATGTAAATCTGTCTGGCAACGTGAGACAGAACTCCCGGGATGAGCTAGGACCTGGCATGATAGGATTGAGTAAGCCTTCTTGACCAAAAGTGGGAAGAGATAAATGAGACAAAGTTTCAGTAGCTGAGAAATTTCAGAGTTGAAAGGTTATCCTGGAGGTTATTCTTACGCGTTATATATATATCCTTTTTAAATTATGGTGGCTAGAGGTAAGTACCTGAAACTGTTGAGCTGTGTTCCAGTAGTCTTGATTCTTGAAGACGATTGTATAATGATACAGCTTTTACAATGTGACCTTATGTTTGTGAAAATCTTGTGTCTGATGCTCCTTTTATCCAGGGTTTGGACAGATGAGTTAAAAAAGTAAGGATAAAAAATAAATAATAGGGAGGGGGGATAAAGGGTAAAAAATTGAGTAGACTAAAACACTGGTGGTCAATGAGAGGGAGGGGTAAAGAGTATGGGATGTATGAGTTTTTTCCTTTTTCTTTTCATTTCTTTTTCTGGAATAATGCAAATGTTCTATAAATGATCATGGTGATGAATAAAAAAATAATGGATATAATGTAAATTAATGGGGGGGATAAGGGGTAAAATAAATTGGGTAGATTGAAATACTAGTGGTTAACAAGAAGAAGGAGTAAGGGGTATGGGATGTATGAGTTTTTTATTTTTTCATGATCTTGGTGATAAATACACAACTGTAATGATATGGTGAGCCATTGATTATACACTGTGTATGGACTATATGTATGTGAAGATTTGTCAATAAAAATATTTTTAAAAATAAAAGCAAAATAAATACAGAAATAAATCATACTCTAGTCTACAAAGAAAGCCTCAATAAATTCCAGAGAACCAATAAATAAATAATAGGGGGGATAGGAGGTAAAAAAAAAAATTGGGTAGATTGAAATACTAGTGGTCATTGAGAGGGAGGGCTAAGGAGTATGGGATGTACAAGTTTTTTTTTTTCTTTTTCTTTTTCTGGACTGATGCAAATATTCTAAAAATGATCATGGTGTTGAATATACAGCCATATGATGATATTGTGAGCCATTGATTGTATACCATATATGGACGTGTGATGATTTAAATATATATATGAAAATGTTTTGATGTTAGGTCTTAGAGATCCTGAAATGCCATTCTAAAATGTTTAGTTTCATTTATTAGATATTGGAGTGCCATTGAATATTTTAATTCACTTGATTCGATAGTTGGGATTATTTTGAACAAAATGTTTTAGGAAGTTTGGTTTAGCAGGATGAAATGTGTAGTTTCAAATTGAACGAAGAGAAGCTAAAGCTGGAAGACCACTCAGCCTTTTACAAATAGTCTTTTAAGGAGTGGAGACAGAATGGAGAAGAGAATTAATCTGCATTTAACATGATTGCAATTTTTCTATTCTTTCTTTCAGGATCCTCTTGTCCATTTATCAGAAGACATGATAGCAAGAACTTATAACATTTTTGCTATAATGTTTCGCTATGCAGTAGAAATATTAACCTGGGAGAAAGAAAATGAATTGCCAGGAGATTTAGAGATGGTGTAAGTATAACCCATTTATTCCTGGTATTTGAGAAATTGCTTAATTTTTACTTTAATACAGCTAAGGTGGACATAATATCTCTCTCTTCAGAGTAAGTTTTCAGCAGAATAACCTTGATTTTATAGTTTTTAGATATGTATGATGCACTTAATTAATGGAGATTTCTCCCAGTTGTTTGGTTAGTGTTCTAGTTGGTTTGTTGTAGCCTTATGTAAACCAGTCAAGACTCTACTATGTTTCCGGCACAAAAATTCTTTGTGTGATAGAATTTGTAAGTTAACTCTACAACCTGCCCTGATGATTGCTTTTTGTTTCATTTAGCATTGGGTAATGATCTCTTTGACATAAGGAATTTTATGGTTCAAATAAGTGCACGAATGGAATTTTAACCATTTTGATTCTAAATCTTTATAGAAGTTGTTCTGTACTTTGTGCTTTTTTAGAGTATCTCTAACATTTTTATTTAAATTATTCTGGATGTTGCAAACTTGTAACCAGAGAGCTGGATTTTGTCATAGCTGTGTTTTGTTTTGTTTTCATTTAAGGTGTTGCCCACATTAAAACTAGATTTCATAGAAAATGATTTCTAGGTTGCCTGGGAAATATCAGATCTAGTAACCGATCCACCATCATTATAACTGATAAGTTGCTTTTCCCTTAGAGGGAAGTATGTCCTCTCTTTCACTACCTTTTACTCAACTTTCATTCAGTTATCTGTCTTGCCCAATGGGCATTTAAATTTGTGGCCCTACAGGTAGAGGCCATTGAACAATGTTTGCCATGCATTAACTTGCCCCAACCAGCTATATTTTTTGAGTTTTCATATCTGCTTTTATGTTAGAAATTTATTTCTCCATATTCATTCTTAAATTTAATGTTAGGAGCTTACTTTTCCATGTTGGTGTGCCTGCCTCAGTCTTCCCTTTTGCTTTTTTTGCCCCTTTTGCTTTTAGTTCTTACCAAGTTTGTTAGAATTATATTAATACTTAAGGATGAACACAAGCTTGCATGAAGGCCTACAGGACACTTGGTAGTGTTTTCTTTTTGCTTTCTCAATAATGTTCACTTGACATTGTGAATTAAGTTTTTTCTTTTTATAAGTGAGGTGTTATTTTGTCTCCCTTTTGCAAATGTTGAAAATAGTATCTCATGATTTTATCTTCCTGTACTTCAGATTGGGAACATTGGTCAATGATTGAAATTTAAAACCATAGAGAATAGAATAGTTTTGTTTTCTATTCTGTTCTTTTGTAGGTTCAGAGCCTCCAAGATATAAGGAAAAAGACTCTAACTAGCTGTTCTTATAAAATTTCCATTCTAGAAAATGGCATTCCGTATACTCAGAAACCTGAATCACATGTACCCATTTAGGTACCAAGCCCAGTTGGTTTGCCCTCCTGTATTCGTATCAAATCATTCTACATCTGCTCATCTCCATTACAACTACCCTAGTTCAAATTAACTTAATTTCATCCCTTGACAGCAGAGCCTCCTAAGTGGGCTTCTATATCCATTCTTGCCCTTTTTGATTCATTCTTTAAACTGTAGCTGAAGTGAACCTCAGGACTGAATCTGATCACTTCTCCTATTTTGAAGCCTTCATTGCCCTTAGAATGACAAAAACCGAAATCTATTATGAGGTCTTCAAGATTTCTGTCTACTTCTCCAAGCCAGTCTCATACCAATCTCCTCCTTCCACTCTGTGCTTTAGCTCCCAGTACTTATTTCTTCCACATCAGGGCCATTGCTTTCACCTTCCTCTAATCTATGGTTCTCAATTTCGGTGCTATTGGCATTTTGGGCCAGATTAATTCTTAATTCTGGAACCAGTCTGGTGTCTTGTAGAATCTTTAGGAACATCCCTGGCCTCTACCCACTGGAAACCAGCACCCCACCCACTAAGACCTTCCCATCCCAGCAGGTGGTAACACTCAAAGCTATTTCCAGATGTTGCCTAATGGTCCTTTGGTGGATATGGGAGGCTAAAACTGTACCCAGTTGGAGCCACTGATAGCCAGTTCTGATTTTGAATCTCAGGTTACCGCTCTAACAGTTCTTCTGAACTCTTAGACCTGTTACACCCTGCTCTAGCACCCTCCTCTTCTTGATAAAAGCTAGTGAATTATATATCCAATTATATCCAATATCTGTATATCCAGTTATATATCCAGTATCTCCTACACCAAACTGTGGCACCATAAAGCACAGGAATCATGGATGACTTCTTTACAAATATGTGCCCAGTTTCTAGCATGTTTTCTAGAACAAAGTAAGCTGTTAATAAAATTTTTTTTAAAAATGCATAGAGCAAGGAAATATGCAGATAGAGAATCCATTATATAATTAATGTTTTATCCCACAGAGAGAAGAGTGACACTTACTATTGCATGCTGTTTAATGATGAGGTTCACACCTATGAACAAGTTATTTATACTCTTCAGAAGGCAGTTAACTGTACACAAAAAGAAGCCATTGGCTTTGCAACTACAGTAGATCGAGATGTAAGTAATTTCATTTTACTGATATCACATAATAAATCAAACTTTACCACAGAAAATTGTCCCAGGAAATTGGGTTAGAGGTGTATAAATATATATATATATAAGCTATTTTAAATTTCATTTGAATATTGGCGCAAATGTATATTTGGTATAATTGTAAGCTATTGCCAGTTAGAAAGTTTAAGAGGAAATATAGATACAGTTGCCTGTGTTCTCTCTAGTGATTAAAAATACTCCATTTTTTTTTTTAAAAGAAACATATTGAGTTATGAAAATGGAATTTGTAGCAACCTAGAAAAATAAGTGTGTGATTCAAGGAAATATACTTATTTCCTGGAAAGAATTAAGATAACTTTGAAGGAAAATATTTTAATTTACTTTTCATTAATGAGTAGGACAAACATTGTAAATATTAAGAAGTGAGCAGAGTTGTTATATGATCAAGTTTGATAGTTTAAAACTTGTTAATATTGAATGTATTATTTTTACAAATTGATTTAAAATATCTCTATTTACAGGGGCGTAGGTCTGTTCGATATGGAGACTTCCAGTACTGTGAACAAGCAAAATCAGTAATTGTGGTAAGTAATTTTAAAACATACCTGCATTATTATTGTTACTATTATTTTTTCTTTTAGGTGCATGGTCCGGGAATTGAACCCGGGTCCTCTGCGTGTATTATTATTTTTAATTGGTTTAAAACTATTTTTATATTTTGGCATCTATGAACCCATTTTTCTGCCTTCATGAATATAGAGCAATACCAACCAAAAATCATATTTAGAAATGTTTCCTGAGCATTGCATTATTGCATTATCTAGTTTTTTAAGCTTTGAGATTGATATAGAAAATTAATGTTCGGATAAGATTACCTTTTGTCTTTCTGTTTCTATCAGAAAAGTCTTAGAAGGCTTTTGCTTTCTGTTTCGTTTTGTTTTTAATTGATACAGTTTCATATTAGTTTTTTTTTTTTTAGATTGATGATTTTAAGGCTTGAGGTCAGTAGAGAAGGCCTTTTACTACTTGTAAATTGGATTTGCCGCCATCAAACAAATAAAAAGGATTCGAATACACAAATGAACATATGAATTAATGTATGAAAGGGTCTATAATAAGCTGGTAGAGAATTAACAACAACAAAAAAAAACATCAGTGAAGCTATATATCTGCTCCAGAAAAGTTTTTTGGTGTCCATATACATACATAAATTTTTGTAAGCTGAATATGGGTCAAGGTAAAAACTAAAACTTCTTACTTTAAGAGAGACACTCCCCAAGCTTTCCCAATCATTTCTTCATCGTTAATACTGAGTACAAATTACTTTTTAGAAATTAAATTGACCTTTAGCATCAAAATTAGAATTTATGGGAAGTTGCTCCTTGGGACCTTATAACGAGGTATATTGCATATCCATGTAGCATTTAGTGGATTATTTCTCTGAAAGAGAAGTGTTTCTTACATTTCAATTTATTGTATTGTTAGAATAATTTATTATTTTTGCTATCGTATGTAACTGTATTTTATATAAATGTTCTTTTTTAAACATATTTTTATTGGCAAAACAGCATACAAACACAAGCATTCTTAATATACAAACATTCCATAGAGGGTATACCATCAGTGACTCCCAGTATCATCACATAGTTGTATATTCATCGCCATGATCATTTTTTAGATCATTTGTATCACTCCAGAAAAAGAAAAAACCTCATACATGTCATATCCCTTACCCCTACCTCTCGTTGACCACCAGTATATCCATCTACTCAATATATTTTAACCTTTGTTCCCCCTATTATTTGTTTATTTTTTTATCCATGTTTTTTACTCATCTGTCCATACCCTAGATAAAGGAAACAATCAGGCACAAAATTTTCACAATCACACAGTTACACTGTTATATCTTCATACAATCATCTTCAAGAAACAAGGCTACTAGAGCGAAGCTCTACATTTTCAGGTACTTCCCTTTAGCCACTCAAGTGCACTATAAACTGAAAAGGGATATCTATATAGTTTAGGATAACCTCTAGACTATTTGACATCTCTCAGCCGCTGACACTTTATTTTTTCTCATTTCTCTCTCCCCCCTTTTGGTCAAGAAGTTTTCTCAATCCCTTGATGCTGTGTACCAGTTCATCTTTTTTTTTTTTTTTAAAGAATTTTTTAAAAATTAACAACAAACAAATATTAACATATCATTCCATTCTACATATACAATCAGCAATTCTTAATATCATCACATAGTTGCATATTCATCATTTCTTAGAACATTTGCATCGATTTAGAAAAAGAAAAAGACAACAGAAAGAGAAATAAAACGATAACAGAAAAAAAAAGATTATACATACCATACACCTCATCCCTCGTTTTCATCTATCACTAGCATTTCAAACTAAATTTATTTTAACATTTGTTTCCCCTATTATTTATTTTTATTCCATATGTTCTACTCGACTGTGGATATGGTAGATAAAAGGAGCATCAGACACAAGGTTTTCACAATCACACAGTCACATTGTGAAGGCTATATCATTGTTCAGTCATCATCAAGAAACATGGCTACTGGAACACAGCTGTACATTTTCAGGCACTTCCCTCCAGCCTCTCCACTACATCTTGAACAACAAGGTGATATCTACTTAATGTGTAAGAGTAACCTCCAGGATAACCTCTCGACTCTGTTTGGAATCTCTCAGCCGTTGACACTTTGTCTCATTTCACTCTTCTCCCTTTTGCCCGAGAAGGTTCTCTCAATCCCTTGATATTAATTCTCAGCTCATTCTAGGGTTTTTCTCGATCCCTTGATGCTGAGTCTCAGCTCATTCCAGAATCTCTGTCCCACGTTGCCAGGAAGGTCCACACCCCTGGGAGTCATGGCCCACACAGAGATGGGGAGGGTGGTGAGACTGCTCTTCGTGTTGGCTGGAGAGAGAGGCCACATCTGAGCAACAAAAGAGGCTCTCTTGGGGGTGACTCTTAGGCCTAGATTTTAAATAGACTTGACCTATCCTTTGTGGGGTTAAGTTTCATATGAACAAACTCCAAGACTGGGGGCTCAGCCTATAGCTTTGGTTGTCCACACTGCTTGTGAGAATATCAAGAATTCAACTTGGGGAAGTTGAATGTCTCCTCGTTCTCTCCATTCCCCGAAGGGGGCTTTGCAAATACTCTTCCACTCAATGATCGAAACACTCTGGGATTCATCGGGGCATCACCTGGACAAACCAACAAAATCTTGTGTCCTACCTGAGATTCCATTTACGGCGTTCAATTGTACCAGTTCATCTTGATGAACTTCACGTTGCCAGGGAGATGCACACCCCTGGGAGTCATGTCCATGTAGGAGGGGAGGGTAGTGGGTTCCCTTGCCATGTCGGTGTAGAGAGCCCACATCTGAGCAACAAAAGAAGTTCTCTGGGGTGACTCTTAGGCCTGTTTTTAAGTAGACTTAGCCTATCCTTTGCAGGAATAATTTTCATAGGGGCGATCCCTAATATCAGGGGTTCAGCCTTTTGATTTGGTTGTCCCCAAACTCTTGCAAGAGTGTCAGAAATTGTCCACATGGGGAAGTTGAATCTTTCCCCCTTTCTCCCCATTCCCCTAAGGAGACTCTGCAAATACAGAATCTTTATTCACTGTCCAGATCACTCTGGGATTTATCTGGGCATCACACTAACCTGGACAAACTGATAAAGGCTCATGCCTTATTCAAGATTCCTGTATTTATGGTGTTCAACTAAATTGGCCATATAATTAAATTAGGAAATACACTACGAAAGATATAAATTATGTACCAAATAAACATCTCTCTCTTTAGTTACGTGCAGAAGTTGAAATTTTATATGGACATTATCATCCTTTACTCAGTCTTCTGATCTACCTTAGTTATGTCCAGATCAGTTTCATTCATATCTCTACTCAATGTTTTACCACTTTTTCACCTTTTTAATCAATTCTGGTATGGGATACTGCTGACTGTCATAACTTCAGAGCTCTGATTCTGTGTCTCAGGTATCACATAAATACCCAAAGTTTCTGAGAAAGACCAGGTTATATAAAACAGCATAGTATCTCAGAATTTAAAATTAACAATTACACCTCCTGAATATATGTGACTGCTGTAAGAGTTTGCAATCTGGGACTCATTACAATAGTCCCCAGCCTGATAACCCATGCTGTCGACTTCAGTTCACTGAGTTTTTATATTCTAGTTTGTCCATATGATTGAGACATGATAATATTTGACTTTTTGCTCCTGTTAGTTTGTTGAACATACAATTTTTAAGCTTCATTCATCTAGTTGCACACCTTACAATTTCATTCCTTCTTGCAGCATCCAGGGCTTAATCGTTGTATGTATACACCATAGTTCCCCCTTCCATTCCTCAGTTGTTGTACCCTTAAGCCACCTCCGTTCATTGTGAATAACAAATGAATATGATTGCTGAATCGTTAAATTGATATTTCTTTGAGTCTCCAGTATCTTGAGCAGCTAGAAATAAAAACCTAAAATTGTGGAATGGTAACTCATACCAAATTCTGAAATCTGTTCTATAACTAATTGTTGTGCTGTGCTTTTAAACTCATTGCTTTTTTGTACATGTTATATTTTTTTAAAGCAAATAAATAAATAAATAAAAAGAATCTAACCCCCTAAGTTAAAAATAAAGAAAATAATCAGAAAAAAAAAAGAGGAGTAGGGAACAATCAAATCAATAGGCCAAACTCTTGATCTTGTGGTTTGTCCATATGAAACTTATTCCTCCAAAGGACAGGCTAAGCCTACTTAAAATTAGGCCTACGAGTCACCCCCAGAGAACCTCTTTTGTTGCTCAGATGTGGCCCTTCTCTCTAGTGGGACATGACTTCTGGGGGCATAAACCTCCCTGGCAATGTGGGACAGAAATCCTGGAATGAGATGGGACCCAGCATCAAGGAATTGAGAAAACCTTCTTTACCAAAAGGGGAAAGAGAGAAGTGAGACAAAATAAAGTATCAATGGCTGAGAGATTTCAAACAGAGTCGAGAGGTTATCCTGGGAGGTTATTCTTACACATTATATAGATATCCCCTTTTTAGTTTATGGTGTAATGGAGTGGCAGGAGGGAAGTATCTGACCGTAGAGCTGTGTTCCAGTAGCCTTGTTTCTTGAAGGTGATTTTATAATGATACAGTTTTTACAGTGTGACTGTGTGATTGTGAAAACCCTGTGTCTGATGCTCCTTTTAACTAGGGTATGGACAGATGAGTAAAAAATATGGATAAAAACAAATAATAGGGAGAACAAAGGTTCAAATAAACTGGGTAGATTGAAATAACTAGTGGTTAGTGAGAGGGAGGGGTGAAGGGAATGGTGTATATGAGTTTTTTCTTTTTTCTTTCTTTTTCTGGAGTGATACAAATGTTCAAAAAAATGATCATGGTGATAAATATACAACTATGCAATGACATCGTGAGCCACTGATTGTATACCATGTGTGAAATGTTTGTATGTTAAGAATGTTTGTATGTTGTTGTCCTAATAAAAAAATTTTTATAAATTGATATTTTTTTTGGTCTGCAGTATATAAAGCAGCTAGAAATAAAAACCTGAAATTGTAGAATTATAACCCATACCAAATTCTGAAATCTGTTCTATAACTAATTGTTGCACTGTGCTTTGAAATTTATTGCTCTTTTGTATATATATTATTTTTCACAAAAAAGAAAAGCCAGTTGTGATGATAAAAAAATATTTATTTGTTCTAACCTCCAATATTCAGGAGCAGCTAGAAGGAAAAATCTGAGATGATGGTATGGTAGCCCGTGACACACTCTAGGATCTTTCATGTTGAAGAGTACTTTGAAAACTAATACCTTTTTCTTTCTTTGCTTTGTATATATGTTATAGTATACAGTAAAAACAATTAAAAAAAAATCTTTTGGTTGGGTGTGGTGCAAGGGTAGTTCAGTGGTAGAATTCTCACCTGCCATGCAGGAGACCTGGGTTCCATTCAGGGCCCATGCACTTTCCAAAAACAAACAAAAAACCAACCAAACAAAAATTCAACAAATGGTGCTGCAATAACAGATACTCACATAGAAAAAAAAAATGAAATGTATCCCCCGGTATACAGCATACAAAAAAAAAAAACTAATAGTAGGGCAAATTTTCAAAATGGAATTGAAGATTCAGGGTATTCGTAAACTGTCTTCTTTTTTCTAAGAATCCTAAGAAACAGTTAAAGCCTTTTAGAAAATTAGGATCTGCATCAAATCAAGTAAGGCAAGAAAGTGGTGTTACACACATACATGAAAAACCCTCCTATGATGATTACGATGTGTTTATAGTAAATAAAATGTTAACTTTTTTCTACCAATGAAATAGCCTTTTTAAATTTGTTTTTTCATCCTGCCATTTCTTTTTAAGAGAAATACCAGTCGACAGACAAAGCCACTCAAAGTTCAAGTTATGCATTCATCTATTGTAGCACACCAGAATTTTGGTTTGAAACTTTTGTCTTGGCTGGGAAGTATTATTGGATATTCAGGTAGGTACATAAAAGCCGGTGCTAATATTGACTGCAAACAGTTTGCCTTTCAGATGTCTTTTCAGTTATTTTTTTTGGCTCCTTTTTTTTTTTAGTTTTGGCTTTTTCCATTGGACACCTGGTTGCCATGTATAGTGTCAGTGAATAGTATAATGGAAGCATTTTCTACTGGAAATTTTCTGAAGGATACTCTTCGCTAATAATTTGAGGAATTTAACATCTATTATTTAGTACTTATTATATAAGCTTTTTCTTTAGTCTTTTAAATGATTTCTATTCGGTAACAATTTAAGAGTTACTTCATTTTTTTCTGATTATTTTGCTGCTTGAAGAAGACTGAAATAGTGATTTAAATTATAAAGCGTGGAGTTAAAAGTTAAAGTTTTGGTCATCTTAATGCTTATATTAATATTAAATTTTTGCAAGTTTAGCATTTAGAAAATAGAGGAACTTGCTTTCCAGGGCCTCTCAAGTAGTTGGTGCTCAGTGAATTTTTGTTTGTGAATGAAGACTATTTAGCATAGCATTAAGAGCGAGCGCTGGTAAATATTATAGTACAGAGGTCATGCATTCTTTCTTTTAACTTTTAGCACAATTTTGTGTTATACTTACCTTTGGTTTTCATGGGATGTATAATTTACTATAACCTGGTTTAATTACCGTAAGTGTTTAAGAATACTTATTTCAGTGGTTTGGGATGCTTTGTCCTTTAATTGTATTCTTTAAAGATAAAAGGTCATTGCCTTTCTGCAGCATATATTTCAGCATTCTGGAGTAAAGTTTAGTGTATAGTGTAAGAAATTCAAAATTTTTCTCCTCTTTTGTAAAAATATTAATAAAATAGTTTAAATATTTACTTTTTATGAATAAATTTGACCTTTTATAAAACATCTAAAACTCTACTAAATACTCACTTTATTTTGATATTTGAAATTGCTATTGCATGACTACTTTTCTTCCTGTTATCAGATGGTCTTCGCCGGATTTTATGTCAAGTTGGTTTACAAGAAGGGCCAGATGGTGAAAACTCTTCTCTTGTGGATAGACTAATGCTTAGTGATTCCAAGCTGTGGAAAGGTGAATCTCTTAACTACTTTTAAGATATGTGGGAACCTGTTTAGGTAATTGAGATGTTAAAATTTGGGGGTTTTTTTGGTTTTGTTTTATTTTCATATAAATTGGCATCTATTATTATTTCCAAAAATTAGTAGTCTCATTCTTTGAAAAAAATTGGGGGGGTTCCAAGAAATTATACAACCTTTAAGAATTAGACATGTAACAGAGTGAATGTATTTCATTTTTTTCTAATCCATGTTTTGTTAGGAAATTATATTTTAGGAAAGCTGAATTTATAAGTAGCAGATTGCAAGTATTTTTTACTAATGAATATATGAAATGTTTGCTCTTGAGACTTTTACCCAAAAACTTTGAAAATGTAATTTTTTGCTTGTTTGGAATGTCTCTATATATCCTGTTATTTTTCTTAACAGGTGCTAGGAGTGTGTATCATCAGTTGTTCATGAGCAGTCTACTTATGGATTTGAAATACAAGAAACTGTTTGCTATTCGATTTGCAAACGTAAGTGTTATCTCAATTTTGAAGATTAACAAAATAGTTGGGTTATGTAAAGAAGACCTGTATAGCCTGTGATTATATCCTGGCTTCATAAAATTAGCAACTAATAATAAGATGTTAGTGTCTTGATTTTAGGTTCTGATAAACTTCATAAATGATGTTTTTATCTTTTATCAATAAAACAGAATAAAAAGTGTGACTTTGTTCTTTTCTTGCTCATCACCTCTCATGATAATATGATACCCATCTGTGCCTTGTACCTTTCCCTTTGTTTAATTCAAAAGGCAATGGTGGCACAGTGGCAGAGTTCTCACCTGCCATGCTGGAGACCCGGGTTCGATTTCCATTGCCTGCCCATGCAAAAAAAAAAAGGTGGCATGAAATGGTAAATGAAAAATTTAAACCTACGCCATCATCAAATTTTAGTTTTGTTCCTATTAAAATTTGTGTGAGGAAAATTAATCTTAAGTTGACATTTGTATATGGATTCCAATTTAGGAATCATGAACTCTAGGTTGATCGTGGTTAATTATGTTCTTCTCCCTTTTAGCAGCATGAAATTAAGCTAACTGCTTATTTGCGTGAATTAGAGGGGCTTAACCAAGGAACCATGTGTGACTCATTTGGGGAACTCTTTCAAAATGCATGTTTGGTTCCATTCTCAAGTTTACTGAAGCACATTCACCAAGAGTGGAGCACAAGCATGTGTAAGTTGAAAGAGCCACCCAGGTGATTATGATATGCATCCAAAAGTAATGAGACAGTGTAACAGCTGTGGTTCATTCCCACCAGTGTACAGTGTCATTCCAGAATTTTAGTAGCTGTTACTTCCTTTTGGGGCTCCCTAAATCAATATTTGTATGATTTAATTGTTAGAAATCATTTCAGTTATTCTTCTCATAGCAGTATTATCTCATTGACTTCCTCCAACACTGACTTTTCATTATAATCCTTAAACATTTGGTCAATGTGGATTAGAGGTGAATCTCCCCTTGTTGTTTAGAATTACCAGCAGTTGCAGAGAGATTTTATGGAGGATGATCACGAGCGAGCAGTATCGGTGACTGCTCTGTCTGTCCAGTTCTTCACTGCACCTACTCTGGTGAGTAGTGCTTGCCTTTTTCTTTGTAACTGATAGCTGGCACTCCTTGCCTTTTTTTGCCTTCTTAATAGAACTATGAGCGTTTGCAGAATGATTATGTGACAGATGACCACGACAGAGAGTTTTCAATCACAGACCTCTCGGTACAGATATTCACAGTTCCTTCACTTGTAAGTACTGAAATATTAAGAAGAACTTTCTTGTTTTCCATTAACAGAAGTAAAGTCTTAAAATAATAGAGAACTAAGATGTGTATATTTCAAAACAAAGTAATATTTTCCTTAATGGGCAGTCAGACTTCAGATACCTTCAGCCATACTAGAAAATATCCTTGAATACCAAAGTAATCTGAGGGTAAGAAAAACAAACAAAAAAAAACTGGAAAAAGCTTCTTGTTATTAAAATTGCTGTTAAAAAGCTCTTAATCCTTATTTTTCTTAGTATTTCCCTGAGGTTTTAGACTGCTAAGTTAAAATTAATCTGATTGGTCCGTGTTAGACTCAACAGATTGTACACCATCTTGAATATTGAGGAACTACCACTCTGCCACCCCTACCCCAGTGGGGTAAGGAAAGAGGTAGCTAAGGCAATTAAATCACGATGATTGAGTGGTCTTTTTACAACATCACTAGTTGCTCCTGAAAGTATCACTATATTTAAATGCCATATAGTAGTTAAAATTCATATTTAATTTACTCAACAAATAGTTACTGAATGCCTCTTATTTATTGGGCACGGTTCTAGGCTTTAGGAATGCCGTGTTGAATGGAAACAGATGTGGCCCCCACCCTCATGGAATGTAAACTCACATAAATGAGTTTAATATAATGAAAACTGAAGAAAACGGTGCTTTAAGAGAATATAATAAGTACCTTATTCAGGGAATGGGAAGGGAGAGGAGGGGTGCCCATGTAGAGGGACTAAAGTAGGGAAGAGCCAATAAGGTTGAAGATTCTCAAACATGGAGTAAAATGAGATCAGGAATGTAGACAGAGGCCACATTTTATAGGGTTAAGAGCTCTTAAAACTTAAGAACATTAAGTTTTAGTAATATTTATTTTCCAGGTGTTTTTTTTTTTTACTTTTCACAAGATTATGTTCAAGGATATGTTCTAGTGCATTCAAAGCTGTCTGAAGTCTTTCTGCCCTTTAATGAAATATTATTTTATACCAAATTAAGGATTTTGGTTTTTATTCTAAAAGCACAGGAAGGCATTACAAAGTTTTAAGGGGCACGTACAACATCACTTCTGTCATTTTAAAAGATCATCTTGTTCATGTATGGGCTGTATGTGTGTGGAAATTTGTTGATAAAAATATTTAAAAAAAAATAAAGATCATGTTTGTAATTTATAGAATGAATTAGCAGAGGGTAAGAGTGAGAGTGGGGAAGCTAAGTAGAAGCTAATGCAAGAATCCAGATAATAATTGATGGTGATTTGAACTGGGACGGTGACAGTGGACATAAGAGTTGTGAGAGATATTTATGTAGTAAAATCTGCACAACTGATCAGATGTGGAGGTTACTAAATCATTGGATTTAGTAACTGAAGGAATGTTCGGTTTGACAGAGAAGTATAAGAAGTATAAGAGAGAAGTTTCTCTCTTGCAACTGAGTGTATGTTGTGTCAGTTACAGGTAACGCTGAAGAATAAATAAGATTTGTAGAGAGGGAAAGTGATGGTTTTGTTAAATCAGGGTTGAGTTTGAGAAGCTTGTAAGATAATCCCATGTGTAGTCAGTTTTACTGATATTGTGGTCCATTTCCTTGTCAGTACTATATGATTTCAATAATTATAGCTTAATATTCCATTCTATTGTCTTATAGAGCTAAATCTCCTTTCATTATTCTTTTCTAAATTTTCTTAATTATTCTGAGACCTTTTTTCTTTAAGATGAACTAAAATCAGTTTGCCAGTTACCAAACCACAACAAAAACCACACTAGAATTTTCACTGAGAAAGCACTGTATTTGTAGATTAATTTGATAGGAACTGTTATCTTTGCAATATTGAATACTGCCATCTAGGAACACAACTTGTCCTCATTTATTCAAGTATTATTTTTTGTTCCTAGTAACAGCTCTATAGTTTTCTTGTTATGAATCTTACACATTTTTAAATTAAGTTGTGTATTTTATTTATTTGATCCTATGGTACATTTTTAAGCTAACTGTGGTTACTATGTAGGAAAGCTACTGTTTTGTTTTGTTTTTTTGTTTGTTTTTTTGTTTTGTTTTTTAATGTTTTTTATTGTAAAACATAACATATACAAAAAAAAGAAAAAGAAATAATTTTCAAACAGGCAGCTACAGAACTGATCTCATAGTTAAGTATACTTACCACTCCACAGTTTCAGATTTTTCCTTCTAGCTGCTCCAAAACACTGGAGGCTAAAAGAAATATCAATATAGTGATTCAGCAGTCATACTCATTTGTTAAATCCTATCTTCTCTTTTATAACTCCTCCTTCTCCTTTGATCCTTTTCCCACTCTATAAGGATCTTTGGGCTATGCCCTTTCTAACTTTTTCGTGTTGTAAAGGGGTGTTGATAATACAGGAGAGGGAGGCGGAATTTGTTGATACTCTTGGAAAGGCTGGCTACTCTGCATTTCAGGACTTATGTAGCCTAGGAATCATCTGGGTGTAATGGGTTTCAGGAAAGTAAATTTAATGCGTGAAACTTATATAGTCTTGATTAGAGCCCTAGGAGTTCTTAAAAGTTAACAGGAGTGTTGTGGTTGGGGTTTGGCAAACTGTCAAGTAGCAATATCTAGCTGAAGCTTGAATAAGAGTAGCCTCCAGAATAGCCTCTTGATTCTGTTTGAACTTTCTTAGCCACTGAGATCTTGTTTTGTTGCTTTTCTTTTCCCCCTTTTGGTTCAAAAAGCATTATCGATTCATCAGTGCCAGAGCCTTGCGAGTCATGTCTCAAGTTGTTGGGGAGACTTTCATCCCTGGATGTCATGTCTCACATAGGGGGTAGGGTAATGATTTCACTTGCAGAAATGGGCTTAGAGGGAGAGAGGCTACATCTGAGCAACTTAAGAGGTTTCCTGTAAGCAACTCTTAGGTTTAATTATAAGTAGTTTAGCTTCTCCACTACAGAAATAAGTTTCATGAGGGCAAGCCTTGAAATCAAGGGTTTGGAATATTTTCTTGGGAGTCCCTAAAATTTGAGAGAGCACCAGGGGGTTCCCATATGGGAAAGTTTGATAGTTCCTTATGTTTCCTTCAGTCCCTCAAGGGACTTTACCAATATTTTTTAATTGTCAGCCTACCATAATCTGGGATGTCTCTGGGTATTACATTAAGCTGTTCAGAGTTACAAGACCTTTTTCCCGTTCTGGTCCCTGTGTGTTTGGCTCTTTTAAATGAGCTATCCAGACAGGATTAATTATTTGTTTGTTTGTTTGTTTATTTTTGAGACAGGATAATTTAGATTGTGGTGCAGAAAATTTAGGTTCTAGACACAATAAATCTCTCTGCCTTTGGTCTCATACAGTAGGTGAAGCACTAGAGTACATACACTATCATCTTTTGTCCTGTATTCTGATTTACCTTACTCCCAACCAGATCACCTTCATTTTTATCTCTAATTGAAACCTGACCTCTTTTTTGTTTATTGTATGCAGCATTGCTCGCTTTCAGAACTGCAAAGCTCCAACTCTGAATCTTAGGTATCACAGAGGTACTCAAAATTCAAAATTCCAGGAAATTACATATAGCTCTGTGTCTCAAATTCTAGAAATACTCTTACAACTTCAGACTAAGTATAGCTGCTGTAAGAGCTTGCAATTTAGGCTCCAATTTTTTATAAATATTTTCTGAATGAGACCATAGTGTACTTGCTCTTTTGTTTCTGGCGTATTTGATACAACACATTGTTCCCAAGGTTCATTCAGTTTGTTGCATGCCTCATGGTATTATTCTTTTTTGTAGCCACATAATTTTCCTCTTACATTCATTTATATATATGTCACAGTTCACCTTTTGGCTTCTCAGTCATTTTACCCTTCAGCCCCCTCCACCTATTGGGCATCATGGATAATGTCTGAAATAAACAAACCTTATCTTATGGTGTCCATCCTCACTTGGTTGTACAATCAGTATCACTCTCAATTTTAGACAGTTTTCTGGTCCAAAGAGACAAAGAACCAATATACACAGCCTCACCAAATATCAAATCAAAACCTTACCTAATCTCTTGTCCTTCTCACTTCCCCCAATTATTTACCTCTGGTATTGCTGTGATACTGTTGCTGTCTTCCTTTTAACTACAGGCTATAGCATGCAATATTAGTTTTCCCTCCATACCCCTCGATTATTAACGCTTTATACAAGGTCACACCTTTGAAGGAGTTCATGTGAGAACTTATATATAATTGTAGAGTTAGTCGATGGGATACATGGCACTGTATAGCCCCTTTCAGTCACATTCACCTGTAATATGGCAGTGTTACCTATAACCCCACTAATTAGCTGCCATCACTTCTATCCGTGATAGAAGGATATGTTCGGTTTGACAGAGAAGTATAAGAAGTTCAACCTCATTGGATAATCATCCCTCCATCTTGCTTCTGTGTATCACTAGGTCCCATGTATTCTACAGCATAAACCTTTGAGTTTACCTTTACTAGAGTCATAATGCCTAAATCATACATTATCTGTCGTTTTGTGTCTGACTTATTTCACTCAGCATTATGTCCTCAAGGGTCATGCATGTTGTCATATACTTCAAGACCTCATTTTGCCTTACTGCTGCATAATATTCCATCATATGTATATACCACATTTTGTTTATCCACTTGTCTGTTGATGGGCACTTGGATTGTTTCCATCTTTTGGCAATTGTGAATAATGCTGCTTTGAACATTGGTGTACAAGTATCTGTTCATGTCACCACTTTAAGCTCTTCTGGGTGTATACTAAGTATTGGTGTTGCCAGGTCATAGGGCAACTCAATATTTAATTTTCTGAGGAACCACCAAACTGTCTTCCACAGCAGCTATACCATTATACATTCTCCCAGTAGTGAAAAAGTGTTCTAATTTCTCCACATCCTCTCCCACATTTATAGTTTTGTATTTGTTTAATAGCAGCCATTCTTAGTAGATGTGAGGTAGTATCTCATTGTTGTCTTGATTTGCATTTCCCTTATAGCTAATGAAGACGAGCATCTCTTCATGTGCTTTTTAATCATTTGTATTTACTCTTCAGAAAAATGTCAGTTCCTATCTTTTGCCCATTTTATAATTGGGTTGTTTGTTCTTTTGTTGTTGAGTTGTGTAATTCCTTTATGTACACAGAAAATCAAACCTTTATCAGCTATGTGGTTTCCAAATATTTTCTCCCATTGAATTAGCTGCCTCTTCACCTTTTTGACAAATCCTTTGAGGCACAGAGGCCTTTTATTTTAAGGAGTACCTATTTATCAGTTTTTTCTTTCATTGTTTGTGCTTTGGGTATAAAGTTTTAAGAAGCTACCTTCTATTACTAGGTCTTGAAGATCTTTCCCTGTAGTTTTTTCTAGGAATTTTATGGTACTAACTCTTGTATTTAGGTTTTTAATGCATTTTGAATTCATTTTTGTATAGGGTATATGGTAGGGGGTCCTCTTTCTTTCCTTTGGTGCTATTGATATCCAGTTCTCCCATGTCTGTTTATTGAAAAGACTTTTCTGTCCCAGTTCAATGGATTCGAGGGCCTTATTGAAGATCAGTTGAGCGTAAATTTGGTGGTCTGTCCCTGTACTCTTGATTTGATTCCATTGGTCAAGTACCATGCTGTTTTGATACTGTGGTTTTATAGTAAGCTTTAAAGTCAGAAAGTGTTAGTCCTCCCACTTTGCTCTTCTTCTTTAGTATATTTTTAGCTATTCAAGATCTCTCCCTTCCAAATAAATTTGATAACTAGCTTTTCTAAGTCTTCAGAGTAGCTTGTTGGAATTGTGATTGGTATTACATTGAATCTGTAGATTGATTTGGGTAGAATTGACATCTTGATAGCATTCATCCTTCCTATCCATGGAATGTCTTTCCATCTAGTTTAGTCGTCTTTGGTTTCTTTTAGCAATATTTTGTAGTTTTCTGTGTATAAGTCCTTGACATCCCTGGTTAAGCTTATTTCTAGATACTTGATTCTTCTGGTTGCTATTTTGAATAGAATTTTTTCCTTAATTATCTCCACAGTTAGGTCAGTACCTAATTGTATAGAAACATTACCTATTTTTGTACATTAATCTTGTATCCTGCCACTTTGCAGAATTTATTAGTTCAAGTAGTTTTGTCATGGATTCATAAGTGTTTACCAAATATAGGGTCATGTCGTCTGCCAGTAATGAAAGTTTTATTTCTTCCTGTCCTATTTGGATGCCTTTTATTTCTTTCTCCTGCCTAATTGCTCTAGCTAGGACTTTATAGTACAATGTTGAAAAATAATGGTGACAATAAGCATCCTTGTCTCGTTCCTGATATTAGGGGGAATGCTTTCAATCTCTCACTGTTAAATAGGATGCTGGCTATGGGTTTTTTATATACGACCATTATGATAGTGAGGAAGTTTCCCCCAATTCCCACCTTTTGAAGTGTTTCTATCAGAAAAGGTTGCTAAATTTTGTCAAATGCTTTTTCAGCATCAGCTGAAATATCAAGCATCATGCTTGATATGAGAGTGTGATTTTCCCTTTCAGTTTGTTACTGTGCTATATTTCATTGATTGATATTCTTGTGTTGAACCACCCCTGCATTCCTAGTATAAACCCCACTTGGTTGTCATATATAATTCTTTGAATGTGTCCTTGGATTAGATTTGCTAGTATTCTGTTGAGAATATTAACATCTATGTTGTTCTAGTTTGCTAACTGCCAGAATGCAATATACCAGAAATGGAATGGCTTTTAAAGAGGGGAATTTAATAAGTTACAAGTTTACAGTTCTAAGGCTGAAAAGATGTCCCAATTAAAACAAGTCTATAGAAATGTCCAATTTAAGGCATCCAGGGAAAGATATCTTGATCCAAGAAGGCCGATGACGTTTGTTTCTCTCTCAGCTGGAAGGACATATGGCAAACATGGCAGCATCTGCTGGCTTTCTTGTGGCTCTACAAAAAGGGAATCTCTCCAAAATGTTTCCTCTTTTAAAGGACTCCAGTAAGCAACTCCACCTTCAATGGGTGGAGACACACCTCCATGGAAATCATCTAATCAAAAGTTACCACCCACAATTGGGTGGATCTCATCTCCATGGAAACAATCAAAATGCTCCTACCCAGCAATATTGAATGAGGACTAAAGGACATCAGACCAGCATATATGTTCATTAGATAGATTGGTCTGTAGTTTTCCTTTCTTGTAGCATCTTTATCCAGTTTTAGTATTAAAGTTATGTTAGCTTCATAAAATGAGTTAGGTAGCATTCCTTCTTCCTCAATTTTTGGAATGAGTTTGAGCAGGATTGATGTTAGTTCTTTTTGTAATGTTTGATGAAATTCCCCTGTGAGGCATTCTGGTCCTGAGCTTTTCTTTGTAGAAAGTTTTTTGATGACTAATTAAATCTCTTTACTTGTAATTGGTTTGTTGAGATCTTTTGTTTCTTCTTGAGTCAGGATAGGTAATTCATATTCTGTGATTTGTTTTTTCAGACTTTCGATTTCTTCTTTTTGTTCATTCCTTGCCTTCTTTACATCCTCCCTCAATTCATTGATTTGATTTTTGATGAGCTTTTCCATGTCTGTTCAAACATTCTGAATTAATTGTTTCAACTCCTGTATCTCATTTGAATTGTTGGTTTGTTCCTTTGACTGAGACTTAGCTTCAATTTTCCTAGTATGATTCGTTGTTTTTTGCTGGCATCTAGGCATTTAATTACCTTCATTAGTTTATTCTGGAGATTGTTTTCACTTTTTTTACCTAGGATTTTCTTGCTGGATGACTTTGTTGTGTATCTGATCTTTGACATTCAATTCAGGTTATTCTAGTCTTCTAGCTTAGGTTTTGTTTAACAGATCAGAATTTTTCAGTCCTTGGTTTTTTGTTCCTTGCCCTGTCTTTATGGTGCTTCCCCCCCACTTAGGAGGATCTACTTAGGTTTTATAGATCCTACCCAGATTGTCCCAGACCAAACTGGCCTCCTCTCAGAAGGAAAGAGTCACCTGCATCAGTTTTCCCTGTCAATTGATACCTAGCAGGTTGAAAGGCTTTCCTATCAAGTCTCTGAACTCTGCATTTTTCCTATCCTGCCAAGTATGTGGCACTTGTCTGCCTGCGGGTCCCACCACGTAAGGTGATGCGGTACCTTTAACTTCAGCTGACTGGGGGTCAGCTGCTGGGGGTGTGGTTGAAACAGAGGAGAGGTTTTATGCTGGCTTTAATTGTTTCACTTTTCCAGTCCCTGGGGTCTGAATTCCTTGAGGGAGGGATTCCACCTGAGCTGGGCCCCACCCCTCTCTTGGGGAAGACACAGGCTCCAGACAAACACTCACACAAGCTTAATTCTGCCTATGCCTGGGGCAGTTGGAGCCTGAGAAGCCTTGCAGCTATATCCAAAGAGTAGTCAAGCTGTAAAAACACAGTCACAAAAAAGAAAAATCCTTTTCAGAGCAG
>PVIY010015350.1:0-54104 GCA_004026745.1 Myrmecophaga tridactyla | reverse complement strand
AAGAAACATGGCTACTGGAACACAGCTCTACATTTTCAGGCAGTTCCCTCCAGCCTCTCCACTACATCTTGAACAACAAGGTGATATCTACTTAATGCGTAAGAATAACCTCCAGGATAACCTCTCGACTCTGTTTGGAATCTCTCAGCCATTGACACTTAGTCTCATTTCACTCTTCCCCCTTTTGGTTGAGAAGGTTCTGCAGATGGGACCTTTTGATTCAGTTATTTTGGTTGAGGCCTACCCAAGATAGTCTTAATCCTCCTACAGGAGGGTGAGATTCAGAGAGAAAGACACAGAAGCTTAAAGAGAAAGCCACACAGTCAAGATGCTGGAAGCCATGAAATCCAGAAGAGAAAGGAGAGACCAGCAGACGCTGCCATTGCCTTGCCATCCCACAGAGGGATCCAGGCATTGTCTGATGAGGACTTGATTTGGACATTTTCAAGGCCTCAGAACTGTAAGCTTGTAAGTTAAGAAGTCCCCATTATTAAAAGCCATCCGATTTCTGATATATTGCCTTTTGGCAGCTTTAAGCAGACTAAAACAATACCCAACCCTCATACCACAGCTAGAGCTGAGAAGACCAAAAAAAAAAAAGACTAAGTAAATGTAGAGAAGGGTCAGGGATAGAAATAGAAAATCATCATTTAGCAACCATTAAGCAATTATTGATTCAGACCAGAATCAATGGTGGTACAACAACCAGGGCATACAATTTTGAGAAGTAATAAGATATTTACATAGCTTCAAGTTGTCTTCCACACAGATATTCATTCGTTACAAAAGAGAACATAGGAAATTTGTAGTGGAGAAACCTAGCAAACACCACCTTAATCAAATAATCAAAGTTAACCTCACTGGTAATGAAACAAACATTGTGTGCCTCCTGACGTGATGCGCAGTAAAGAATATTACATTCCTTCTGTAGTATCCCTACCCAATATGTATAACAGGAATATAAGCATGAGTAAACATCCAGCAAGCCCAACTGAGGATCATGCTGTAAAGCAGCTGACCTGTAATCTTCCAGAAAGTCAATGTGGTGAATACAAAAATGACTGAGGAATTTTATCGCTTAAAGGAGATTATAGCAAGATGGCAATTGAAGGCAGTGCTGGGTCCAGGATTTTGTTTTGCTATGAAGGGCATTATTGACACAATGGGTAAAATCTGAATAAGGTACGTAGGCAAGCTTCCTGGGTGTGCAGCCTGTGATGTCCCATAGGACCAGCACTTAGTGGGCCCCTGCATTCGGGGTTTAATGCTCACTGTCCTGAAATCCTTAATAATTGTACCTTTTAATTTATGTCTTGCAGATGAAAATCAATGGGACCACAGAGGTGCACTGGAGGGGTTGGAGGCCAGGTTCACGTGCAAGGTTGGAGGCCAGGTTCAAGTGCATTCCCATCACTCACTGCCCTCCACCTCCCCACGATGGGTTCCCAGCAGTCCCCTGTCCATTCCAGGGCACTCTGGCCCTACCCGACCCTCTCCTTCCTGCCTCAACCTCCAAGCCTCTGCCTCCTTATGGCTGGGTGGCAACCACCGAGACGGCTATTATTTAAGAATCCGAAGAAAACCAAATGTTGGTGTGAGGAGAGACAGGACTCCTCAGACGTTGTTGGTGGGAAGGTAATGTGGAAGAGAGTTTGGTAGGACTCCAGAAAGTTACACAGAGAACCACCACGTGAGCTGGCGGTCGCACTCCTGGGTATGTGCACCAAAGAATGGAAAGCAGGCACCGTAATGGTCATTGCAGCACTGGTCACAGTAGCCCAAATGTGGAAAAGCCCAGGTGTCCAGCTGCAGATGGATGGATCAACGAAGTGAGGCGCATCTACACAGTGGGATATTCAGCCAAAAAAAGAAGTGCATGCTACAACAGGGATGAACCTTGAAGACGGCATGTTGAGTGAAATAAGCCAGGTATTATATGGTTTCTCTTACATGAAATACTTAGAATAAGCAAATTCATAGAGACAGGAAACAGAATAGTGGTTACTGGGGGTGGGGCTCAACTGCCAAAATACACACACACACACACACACACACACACACACACACACACACACACGTGTATGAATAATGCATTTCAGTAGCTACCTAACACCACCAGAGGGCACTCTTCACCTGCTTTCTGAAACAATGTTTTTCATTGCCTCAGTTACTACTCGAATTTCTGGAAATTTCCTATAATGGATAAACTTATGCAGGAAAACTTCTGATTAAAAAATATGTATTTATAAGTGGTGCTATTACAGGCTTTCTGATGAAACGAGGCCTTCTGCAGAAGACAGGCTGTGAAGGTGAAATTCACTTTACTTTGCTGAAGGGATATTGATTTGATTAAATGTCCAGGACAAAGTCTCTTACCTGAGTATTCCTAGATCTCCTTGTGACAAAAAGCCTTCACAACGGTAAACATACATATTGTGTTAAATAACCATATTGCATAGATTCCTCGTCCACCTTTCAAACAGTAAGAAATAAAAGACTTCTAAATTTTTTGGTTAGGATTTTAGTACTTAAAACTTTTGACATTGTTCTTCTCACTTAAACACCTCCCAGTATACCAGAGGTAACTACATCTTGTTAAACTGCTCTTGCTATCATGCTCAGATGTTTTGGGTATTGGATCCCGGAAGCCAGAACAAATGAAAAATGGGTTCCAAAAGAATTTCCAGGTTTAATTGAGTGCAAAGGTATTTCTTTCACTTTAAGCTTCCATTTGCTGTCATATGGCTTTCATTTTTACAGCGCTTCATAGTTTACACAATGTTTTAAAATTTAATTCTTTCAAAACCCTTCCAAGGTAAAGATAGGAAATACAAATACTCCTGTACTACAAAGAAATATATAATTGGGCTCAGGGAGGGTACATAAACTGCTCAGGTGGAATCACCGTTCTCTTCTCCCAGATACTGGAATGTGTTGGTGAGCTTCTTTCTGACCTGTTATTTAGGAAGCTACAGGGAACCAAAGCAAATGACTGAGAGAGTTGAAAGACTCAAATTGCGCCCCAGGGAGACGGCTACCTTTGCTTTGGTCTGAATGTTTCTGTCCCTGCCACCTACTTCTATGATTTCCTCTCCAAACCCACCCCAACACTCCTCCTGCCCTTTCAGCGTCTCATAAGAGGAAGCAAGATCGGGGAAGCGTTAGCCTGCAGAGTCTGGAGCTGCGAGCAGCTGCACCAAAGTAAACCGGGTGCTTATCCAATCAAAGATTCCTGGACCTGACTCCGGACCGAATTGTCTCAAAGTTTACTACCCACTCCAGTCACCTGGGACCCTTAGGATTCCTAAAGCCCCGGCTCCACCAGATTAACTATAGCAGAATCTCTCAGGTGATCTCAATGTGCGTTCAGGGTCGCAAATCCCTGTTCCAGGTTAATCGAGTCAGTATCTATGAGGGTGGGGTCCTGGAACCAGAATTTTATAGGAATTTCTCTTATAAAATCTTGAGAACTACTGAAGATAGTAGTTCTCAAATTTTTACTGAACTTAGCAAAAAATGCCAGTTGCTCTTCATGGAAAGCCACTGGGCTATGAACAGGAACACCTGGGTTCTAGTCCTGGGTGGGTCCCTAACCTGGAAATAGACTCAATTTTCCCAGTTACTGCCTCCTCATCTCTAAATGCGGCTTAGCCTTGCTAAGAGGTTTGCAAATTCTGGTTCCCTTAACTACAGCATCAGCATCATTTAGAACATAACAGAAGTGCAGATTTATGGGCCCCAACCCAGACTTCAGATATTATGGGAGTGGGACCCCCCACGCTGTGTTTTATTAAACCTCCAGCTGGTTCTGTTGCAAACGCAAGTGTGAGAACCACTGGACTCACTGAGGTTTACACACTTTATCTGGAGCTTTACATTTCTGTCCCCTCCGGAGGAAATCCTCCATCAACAGCACTCCAGAAGGGCTAGATGCTGCCTGTCTTGAGAACTTGAGAAGCTGTACAACGGTATAAAATAAAACATTGAGTGTTTGGTGATGAAAGGACCTAATGACATTCCAGGTATTGGTAATATCACAACTTCAAATCAAAGCAGCATCCATGGAGGGCGGGGCCAGGATACCACCGTCCCAGACAGGAAGGACAGCCTGACATGGGGCCGACCTACCGACATCGCCCTCAACTGAAGCAAAAAGCAAAAAACAACGAGAAAAGATGCATCCTTCCTCTGTGCTGATCCAGTTGGAGTGGAGGCCCTGGAGCAAGGAGCTACCATTTCAGTAGCTTGAGAAGCATCGGTGCTTGGAATCATGGGCACCAGAACTGGAAGAGCCCTCACCGGGTCTAAACTTCCCCTGCTACAGATGAGGAAACTGAGGACTAAAGACATGATGCGACTTGTCCAATGTCCCAACATGAAATTAGTAGCCAAATGTCCTCTGCAGTACAAATTTCCTGAGGGTTTTAAAAATGTCTCACTCCCCCACCATCTCCAGGATCCAGAGGAACTTCTCTCTATCCCTCTGTAACTGAGAAGTTAGGATTTAAGGGATGGTTATGATTGCTGAATCATTATATAGATAGTACTTTTTACTTTCTGACATATTAGAGTAGAAGAGGGAAATACCTAAACTCTCTGAACTGTAATCCAGCTGCCTCGATCTCTGATAATGATTGTGTAGCCTTTATCTTGTGCCCTTGTGATTGTAAACCCTGTGACTAACCTTCACTTGTACCCATTTCATCCAGTTTTTCAACGTTAGAGTCTTGTAATCAATAAAGACAGCCCATAATGTTTATTAATGAAGGGTCTTGGGTCGGCCCAGAATTAACCCACCCCAAGTCCAAAGTTATCTTGATAAGCAAGACCGGATCTAACCAAAATGGGCCCATCTGACATGCACAGTAGCTTCGACTTTAACCTACATGCCACCTACACCTCATTATAATACTAAAATTCACACCCATCATATTAGGGCCACTATTTTCTTACATACGCTCTGTGACTAGCATGGAATCAATCTAGGCCAGGTCAATAGTTAGATCACCTCTAGTGACATCATCTGGGCTCACTGTGCTCATTTGCCTAAAACCTGCCCATCTTTCAATTCTATGAAAACTATCAAAATTACTGCAGTTTGGGGAGACAGATTTTTGATCCAATAGGCCACTGACCTGCTTCATGCCTAGTAATGAACTCTCTCTCTTTGAAACCCCGGTTTCTCAGGAATTGGTCATTTGGGTGCATTGGGCAGGGAATCCCCCACCTCTGTCGGGCAACCCCTCCTATTATAAGGACTTAAGCAATGTGTGTGCCCTGCTTCTCCGAGCTGCCTGCCCCTGGCTGACGAGTGACCCCAAGGACAGAGCACCAAAGGGATTAATTCAAAAGAAAAAAAATGTTCGATGTTGGCCACGGCATTGTCCTTCCTTCTCTTCACCCCAGGAAGGTCCTTAACCTTGGGCCACCTCTGAGAGCACCTATCGTTCTGTTTTCCCCACCTAATGCTTTCTGGGTCAAGGTCGGCTCCTCTCTCTGCCCTGCAGACCCTTCTCCCAGCTGCACATGTCCAGAGGGATTCCAGCCTGTGAGGGGGCAGCCTGTGCTATGGCCAGAGCCGCCATGCGCAGAAGGGGCCCTGGTCAGTCCCCTGCCCTGCCTGGCTCTTGGATCCTGGTGCTGATTCTGGTCCTTTGCAAGGACGGCCAGGACTCCAGAAGTCTTAAGGATTGGACAAGACAGACAAAGGAGAAAGGGAAAGGGGATGAGAACTAACGTTTACTGGGTGCCAACCATGTATTCCCGGGAGGACACCAAGGCTCGGATAGGTCCAACAACTTGCCTGGGTTCACACAGACAGCGCTGAGGTCCTCTGAATCCCTTCTGTCTGACCTCAAAGCCAAGGCAGAAGGATTCGTCCTCCATGTTTAGATCTTTCAGATCCACACTTTGGAGCCCCTTTGTTCCGAGAGGAAGGCTGAAGTGAACAACATCGATAAGAAATTTCTTTGGGGCAAAAAGGAAAACAGAAACCCAGGGCCCCCTTGAATAAATGCGTAATGAATAATTTTAAAGGTTGGTTATTTTAATTTTCTTTTTTTTTTTTCAAAGACAATGCCTCTATGAGTAAATAAACGTATAACAATTGTAAGGGAAGAAGCTGAGATCGAGGCCGGTGGCCGCACATGGACCACGGGAGAGGATTCAAGAGGAGACGAGGGTGAGAGGCCACAGACGTTGCACGCTGAGACCTGCGCTGCATCCAGCGAGGCTGCCTTGGCAAAATCAATCCATTTGAGCCTCAGTTTCCTCATCTGTAAAGTGGCGATCATTGTAACTGCCTTGCAGGATTGCGGGAAAAAATACAAAATCGTATATTTTCGAGGCCTGCCTGTCACAGTCTCTTGTAAATAGTAGGTTTTCAGTAGATAGTGGCTGTTAGTACTAGATCACTTTATGTTGTGATTATTCTTATTAGCAAGACGTATCACTGCTTTTGTGGCAGTGATTTTGTGGCTTTCGGCTAGGAGGAGGCCAAGGCACCATTTCCTTCAGTCGTCCCATATCTGGGTTCATCGGACAGCAGCTGCCTCCGCCACGCCACCCAAGCGTAACCCCAAGAGATCGAAGTCATGTACGTGAGGTGACTGGTGGGGACAGACCCCCCAGTGCCCTATCCTCCCCATTCCCCAAGATCAGCCTCTGGGTCCATGGGTTATGGTGAAACCAACCACCCGGACAGCCAGGCCCCGATGGAGGGGCAGCTTCTGCCTCCCGCCCTGACCATCAAAGCCCCCAAGGAACCAGCCAGAGATGGAAAGAAGAAGGAAAACATTAAGCACAGTGGACACAGCATATTTGGTGAGACCATCAGCAATGTGCAGGAGATGCGGCACCAATCTTTAGCCAGAGAACTCTCTGGAACCGTTAAAGAGGTTCTGGGGCCTGCAGTGTTGGTGGACCCACGCTCATGACGTCATCGATGACATCAGCAGTGGTGCAAGGAGGGCCCAGCTGGGTAAGAACTACAAAGGAAAATACTTCAATGAATGAATGATAACAAGAAATATGTATATATATATATGCATATCAATACTAATAAAGAGAAGAGATAAAAGAGATCAGATGAGAACTACAAAAGTAGTGGGAAGCACCAGCGAGGTCCCCAAGATGACAGACACTCTTTTAAGATAAATCAGTTTGGAGCAGATGACTAGACTGCAGTTCTGGTTTCTGCTGTGTGTAGTGAGCCTGTTGGGAGGTGGAGCCTGAGGTCCCTCCCGCCACTGAGCTCCAGCAAGGGCCCAGGTGTTTCACCTCTGCCCGACTCTGCACACACGGCCTAACTGTATGTACCCACCAACAGACATGAGTGGCTCTGCACTTTTTCATCATTTGCAAATAAAGAACTAAATGGCTATAATCGTTTCCCAGTCATCGTCCTTCCTGTAAGACCTGGTGTATAGTTGTGGGTTTTCCATTCATTCAGCTCTTGGGATGCTTTTGCCGACCTTTGGATCTCTGGGCCCGCCATTCAAGGAGTGACAGCGTCAAATCCCAAGCCCTGGAGGGCCCTTCTCAAGCAGGCCCTGGTTGCTGGCCCAGCGATGTTCGGGACCGCAGCCCAGCAGGCAGCTGCCACACACCAATGCAGCGACGAAAATAGAAAGGTAGAGCTGAAAACTGGAAAGAGGTGAAATTTTCTCAGGATAGGATGAAGAAGAAAGCCGGGAGAACTTGAAAATCAGTGAAGAAAGATTTTACCTCTACCAAATAAGGAACTTTGATGTAGCATGTACCCAGGTGTGACAGCCAAGCTGGTGCAGATGATGCTAGAACAGTGAAAATGGCCCCAGAGTGGAATGAGAAGGTCTAAGTGTAGAGTAAGAGCAGAATAAGAACATGCTTAGAAATAGGGTTTATTTCTTCCAGACCAAACACAAGACTGGGTCCTGCTTGCAGCACGGGCTGGCAATGTGGCCTTGGAGAAGTCCCCTGCCCGCTCTGCATTTCCTGTCCCCCGCCCCCACCCAAAGCAGGGCCGCCAGTGCTAGTCCTGCCACCTTCACAGTACCACTGAGTGTTCAAATGTTGAGTAAGGGAAAGGAGTTCGTTAAATTCAAAATGATATGAAGGTACTTTGAGGAGGAGGTGTCCAGTCCCGCGGTGGCAGCTGTCACCGCGCAAAGGGCAGCGGTGGGGGGAGCTGATGCCACCGAGGGCTTGACGTTCCAACTGGGGGTGTGGGAGGCTTGCACCACTGGGAGGGGAGTGTGGGCATTTCAGGCAGAAGTGGGCATGTGTGTGATGAGATCAGGGAAGGGCAGGAAGTCGCTGTGCCTGGCGGGGTGGGGGTGTCCCAGGACCGAGCACCGGGAAGAGCCTGGGGGGGCCATGCTAAGCATTTGGGCTTTTCTGTACAGCTAGGGAGGCCCCACCAGGGCGTTTTCATCACGTTCCTCTGACAGCAGCCCCAAGGTGGATTTGGAAAGGGGGGGAGGGAGAGAAACAAGGTGGGACCCTATTGCAGACACCAAGGGGCAGTGCAGGGGCCTCAGAAGCGGGGGAGGGGCCTCTGCGGGAAGGGGGAGGGGGAGGGAGTGGAGGGAGAGGCTGGGCCACGGGGGCAGCGCCCCGGAGGTGACCTCAGGATTCTGGTCAGAGCGACTTGGGAGGTCGTCTTGGCCCAACCGGGCTTTTTCAGCCGAAGGACCAAGGAAAAGGCGGGCACAGACCAAGACGTGGGTCTTATTAAGGGAACTTGCAGTAGGAGAGCAGCGCTCCGCTAGTAGGGGGAACTGCCCCGCCAGTCCTAGGGGCCCGAACAAAGACATTCCATTGAGTATGAGAAATGGGTGAAGTGAGGGGCTTGCTTGGTAGGTAACTAATGTTTCAAGGTTCCTGGGAATATGCGGGGTGGATATTGACCATCTGCACGTCCTTTCAACTTTGACCCACTGCCCAAGGCCCCGCCTTTTTGGCTGCTGGGAGCTCAAGTTTCACAGAATCTTAGGGAAGTACTCGGGCCCTGGGCTCCCTCCCGGGTGGTGCAGGAAATCACTGCGTGTAGGTAGAAATTGGTAATATTAGACCAAGTCGGCCTTCAAAGTGGCAAACTGACAAGTTCAAACCACAGAAATAACTTTTAAAGATGAAAGGCATCCGTTCCCCAATTTTTTGGTCTAAGGACCCCCCCCCCGTAGTCTTCAAATCTATGTGCTTTATTGATGTACCTATCAATATTTACTCTATTAGCAATTAAAACTGACACATTTCCTTTAACAATAACAAATCCATTGCATGTTCACAGAAATATTTTCTTGAAAAATAACAATTTTCCAAAACTAAGACAAATAAATAATAAAAATAGCAGAGTTGTTTTTGGAAATCTTTTCAAAGTATGGATTCTTTTCCTGGCTTCTAAGTTCAGTCTCTTGCAATGTTTTGCTTGATGTCTGTGCAGAAATCTGTCCTCACACATATATGTAGTTGGAAAGGGAGGCGTATTTCAATAGCCTTTAGAGATAATTATGGCTATTCTTGATACTAAGCCAAAACTCAACAAGTGATAGTTACTTAAAAGTTTAGTTGCAATTTGGAATCTGAAACCTTATCAATGACCTTTTGTACTGTTACTTGAGTTTAGCTTGTACTTGGAGTGCATACATGCTTTTGCAGCATTATGCACTTTAAAAAAGCAGGGTACAAAGCTAAATAAGCTTCTATTTTATAAAGGGAAAACTAGCCAACAAAATAAAATACCTGTAGAGGATTTAGAAGATATTGGCTCACTGAGTTATGCAGACATATTTCAAAATAAAAGAGTCATATTCACTAATAAAACAAAAAACAAAACACTGACCTTATGAGAAAAATCTTTATGTATCAGGAACTGCCAAGCTCACAATGGTGGATTCAACTTTTCCAAAATTCTAATTTTTGCACAAAAACTCAAATTTTATCATTAGCAACAAATATTGTCATCTTTCCCCCTTGAAATGACATATACTTTGAGAAAATGTCTGCCAAATACCCAAATCCAAAACATCCATAGTTTCCTGCTAGTCATTCTTTCAAATCAAAATGATGATCCATGAAAAGAGCAGCTGGTTTGCTCAAAAGTTAAAGAAAAAGACAAAAAAAACAACCAAGAAAATCCACAAGTGCTTTTCCTCAAGGAAACCATTATATTTGGTTGTACAACAACAAAAATTTGTACTTCCCATTTCATCACAGAGAATATTAAAAAGATATATACTCAAAAAGTTAAGATTTAATGAAATTAATAATTTGTATGGTTTCACCCTGAACATTCTTAAGTGAATCTAGCATTTTTCTTACTGCAGGTATGTGGTGGCAATGAATACAATGATGAATGGCACAGTCTGGGGTACGTCTTGATTATGATTTTACTCACTGGTCTGTGCAAACATCAACACAGTGGAAAGGGCAAATAAAATCTTAGAGTTGTTGGGAAAGTCGACTTGACTTCATGGGCCCCCTGAAATGGTCTTGGCACCCCCCAAGGGTCTGCGGACCACCCTTTGAGAACCACTGCTTTGTTGCTGCTATGGGATAAACAATATCCTCAGTATGCAGAATTTTTTCCCACTCATTCTTCTATCTGGGATAGCTTGATTGACTTTGAGGAAGTAAAATTGTAGCTGCATTGACATTCTAAGCAACTGCTTTAAAGTAAAACCATTTAAAGCTTCTTTATCCTTTGACACAGAATTCTCCTTCCAGGAATCTACCTTAAAAGAATAGTCAGAGATAGCACCAGTGATTTATGTTGAATCAAGAATATTCATTTCAGCATTATTTATGAAACTGGAAATCTGGAAACCACTTAATATTCAATGATAGGGGATTAGTTATATAAATGTGGTGCATTCATACAGTGGAATTTACTATATAGTCATCAAACATGAGGTTTCAGAAAGCATGTAATACATGAGAAATTATCAATGACTTACAGAGTAAGGAAAACAGGTTACAAAACCAAAAGAATACTGTTTTTGCAAAGGAAAGAATAGCTAAACAAAATAAATTAGCATTTATTTCTAGATGGTGTGAATGGTAGAATTTTGGTTATTTTAAATTTTCTTTTTGTTTTATATTCTCTCATAGTCCCATGTTTTGTGATGGAATCAGAATATATATTAACAGAAGGATAAGAAAAGGTGAAAGTGAGTGGTAGTGGACCATATCCTTGTTCAGTAAGGTTTTTCCCAGCCTGAAGAAAGTTTTAATTGTGGGGATTCCCTGCTCACCGTCTAGTAAGTTCATTGAGAAACTGACCTTAAGCCCCACTCACTCCTGCAGGAGAGTCTTCAGGTTGGCCCCAGGCTGAGTGGGATGGAAGGAACCTGCCTGCAAAGGCCACCATTTCTCCAGAAGGAGAAGAGGGTTTGGTGTCAAACTCCTCTTCAGCACCAGCAGCCCCTGAAAGCCACTCACCATCCCTCCCAGGCAGGGGCAGGCTGTGCTGTCCCAGGTAAATGCCTGCATGGTTTTCCATTCCCATTCATATGCCCCATTCATACGAACCTCACGTGATGGATTTTCCTTTCTCTCTTCTGTATTCACTTCCTCTCTCTCAAACAGGACTTTTCACAATAACATTTTATTATATACACGCTTCCTCCATTAAAAGCAAATAAACACACACACATACAAGAAGCTTTTCTCTGACCCTCTTTTTCCTCCATTTCCTATCACAATCAAAACTTCAGCTTCCACCGACTTTTCACCTCATCTGTGTTCCAGGACACACCACACCACGAAACAGCTTTTGATTACCTCGTTTTCCATCAAGCCAATGGATAGTTTACCATCTTCCTCTTAACTTGGCCTCTTGGCAGCATTCTTCGCTGTTGTCCTGTTTCTTGAGGCATTTTCCTTTGGCTTCCATGACTACAGTTTGCTGATTTTCCGTCTCTCTCCCTGTTAATTCAGTCTTCCTTGAAGGATGACCACCCTACCACTGTCACAGCACTGGTGTTCCTCAAGACTCAGTCCTAGGCCTCACCTTCTCTCCCTCCCTCCTCTCTCATCCACACCTCCTTTCTTACCATCAACTTAGAAATCTGTATCTTCAGTCCAGACCCCTCCACTGAATTCTAGATTCATTTATCCAACTGACTACTTGACATTTCTCAGCTATCCCAAAGGTCCTTCACACTGAGCCTGAAGAAAATGTACTCAGCCTTCCCACTCAAAGCTGGTGCTCTGCCATGTCCCTGCCCAGAGAATATAAGGTGAGACCGAAATCTCGGACATGCCCCTCTCCCTCCGCACCCTCTCTGCTCCCACAAATCCACAGCCAAATCCTGTCAGTTTTATATTATAGTGGACCATGGACAAATTTGCCCAGAGAAAATTCCCAAGTGGACATAAATGGAAGTCTCAGATCTTCTAGTACAGGCTCAGATAAGTGAAGTTTGTTCCAAAGCTGGCTCAACAGGAAGTTCAGGATTTGGAATGTGTACATTAGGGGTAGATGACATGGCTTATTGAGAGACAGCACTCATTTCTTTTATGGTGTTAGATGCCCATTCTATCTGAATAGAATTTTGGGGCTGAGTCGGGCAACCCATCTCCTTCTTTGTGTATCAAATCTGTTAGGTGCCAAGGCCCTGCTACCAGAGGCCTAGAGATGGGCTGCTGAGCTCCCATTCTAACTCCCAGGGCAGATGATGGGGAAAAAAAGATCTGGGTTTCTCCAAGAATAGAAAGACTGGATGGACTCCTTTACTCACCACAGAAAAGCCCAGGGGAGACCGTCTGCCTCCTTCATGGGGCTCCTTGTACTGATGAATGTTATGAAACTAAAGGGAATGTTCAGATACAGTGAAATAAAAGGTCAAATTCCTTATATCCTCAAAGGACACCCTGAAGGCTTCCCCGTGGCTGGTACGTGTCAACCCCACACTGCCTCATCGCCCTCACCTTCTCTCTTTTCGTGGTCAAACGCAGCCAATACGGCAGATCCAGGGCCTTTGAGAAAAAGTAAGGCTGACCCAAGGGCATGGATTCCGGATCTGCTCGGGCTACCCACACCAGCGCGACGCCCAGAGCCTCTGAAGGGAACAGGCTACCCTAGCCCTTGAGTACAGAGTTAAGTTACAGCAAAACCAACTCTGTAAGGAGGAAAGAAATTTTTTAAAAAAGGGATACTTTCTAAATAAGAAATTTATTTGATCAAATGACAATACATGAAGATATTTTAAACTGTAAGGCTCTATTCAGACAAAATGTATCTTTATTATAAATCAATGTAAATGGCGCCTAAAAAAAAAAAGGATGAGGATCCTATAAATGATGATAAATGATGTCTGTATGAGCATTCATAAAATCCTGGGTACTTTAAAACTAGGTTGTAAGTATGACAGAAAAAGCTGTGAAGAGTTATGTAAATACAGGTTTCTTAAATTTATGACACCACAATATCATTAGACACAAGGTATTTTGGGGGTTTCCATGACAATCCAAACACGGCCCGTCAGCGAGGGGAAAGCGCTGTCCCATGTGCTGCCCAGCGGTGTGACCTCCCTGGCCCCGGACTCCCCTCCCGGGACCCACCCTTTCCACCCCCGCCCGCATCTGAGTTGAGAAAGTGGGGATTTCTAATCCTTGGAGATAATTGGAAAAAGAGGTTGGGCAGAGGGGAGGGAGGAGAAACTCTAGCAGGACAGGGGCAGAGGTGTCTGTGGAGCAGCTTTAGGAATGACCAGAGAAGTGGAGAAAAACACAAACAAAAATGAATTGGATCCAGTTTCCATCCCCTACCCCATGTTACTGACAGCCCCTCCCAACATGAAAAACCTAGAATGGGCATAGCCCAAATACCCCTGAAGAGTGGGAGGAGGTGATGGTGGAGTTATACAGAGACGGTCACGTTTAACAAATGAATGTGAATGCTAAATCTTTTTATGATATTTCTTTTAGTCTCCAGTACCTTAGAGCAGCTAGAAGTAAAAACCTAAAATTCTGAAATTGTAACCGGCAACCAACTCTGCTGGGTTGTGCTTTGAAATTTATCAGTTTTTGTGCATATGTTATTTTTCACACAAGAAAAAGAAAAAAGTCAGTTGTGATGGTAAATGCACAGTTATATGGAAAAAAAGCATCAGTTGGATCCTTAGAGGCTGGCCCTGGGGTCTGTAGGAAGAGGGCACGGAGCGCTGCGGGGGGCGGGGGGGGGGCGTGCAGGCTCGAGGCCCAGCAGGGAGCTGCCACACGCTACCATGAACTAGCGGTGTGTGTGTGTGTGTGAAGTCATTAACTGGGCGCACTGGAACAGGGTGAAGCGGGCAGGTTACATCCTCTTTCCCCAAAGATTATTCCAGCATCCGAGAAACCCTGTCTTCAGGGCCGTGATGGGACCTGGGAGGCAGGAGTTGACAGCTCCAAGACATAAAATCAGGAAGCCTTTCGCCGTGTGGGAGGAGAACCACCCATAAAGAGATGACTCCTAGTGCGCACGGCATCAGCAGGGAGGCACGAAGACACAAAGGTGTCCAGTGCTCAAAGCGACACTGAGGGGCAGGAAGACACGGACAACGTCCCACAAAGCAAAGGATGGCTATGGTAATAGTAATTAAAAATAATTATATAGCACCCATTATTACCAATTTAAGATATAAATATTATCAAGGATCTATTTAGTGTGCTATTATTTTTACAAATGTAAATATCTATGAGGGCTTTCAAACTAGTATAAATGACACACGTGTTCCATTATAAATGGTCCACTCCAGATTCGCACAATTGACTTGATGTATAAATAGATTTGGGGTTTATGATAAATATGCAAAGATATGCTGTTCATTTATATGAATTTGTTTCAAGTCATCCATAGGAGATCTTACACAAACTTGACCTTCTTATCTGCTTCTTTGCTATCAAGTCTAGGTGGGAGGACTACTCAATGGCTTCTCCTTCTTTCTGAGTTCCACTCTTTCCCTTAGAGGGGTGTGTGTGTATGTGTGTATTTAAAAATAGTTTCATGTTTCTCCATCAGGCAAAGTGGTTCTTTTGAGATTCCTAATCTTGAACTTAGAATCTTCATGTACACACACCCATACCCCCCATACACACTCACTCTCGCACACACACACAGTGAACTGACCTTATAACGCCTAATTTTAGCAGTGTGCTTTTAAAAAATGTTTTAAAAATATGCCCATAAAAGATGACCCTTTCTCCTTTCTTGGGGCTGACAAGGTAAAAGAAACCTGAAGATGGAACAGGACAAGATAACTCCAAGGAGCTGTGGATCTACGTTAAAAAATGTAGCCTCAGCAGAATCTAAACTCACCTAGAAATCTGGGAAGGTTGTAAATCTACTTACTCTACAGAGTGATTTTGCAATTCAGTCTTAAGTCTCTGTAAACCAGATGGGCTACATGACCTTATTCCAATGGTTAAAGGAAAGCAGTCATCACACTATTTCATTACAATTACACACCTGCTCTCAGGTACAGAAAGAAATGGTTCAATCTAACATATCTTTACAATCTTGAAGTCAAGGCTAAATCACCTTCACTTCATTACCCCAAAATAAATTCCTAATTCAGTAAACTGAAGAGAACACTGTGGTAGTAAGGCAAAATCTGCCTTTTTACCGTGATGTTAACATGCCTACATCTGAAACAAATGTCAGGAGCTGGATTCCTGATCCTGTGTACATTTTCTCTATGAATGATCCAGCATGTAAATTTTACTTAAATTACTAAAATAATTAGCTCTGAAAAAATATGGATTTAGGGAAATGAGGTAATACTCTATTAGCTTGTTTCTATACCTTCTCTACCACAAATCACCTCTGCAAAAGATGCTTCTTTTGGCTCAGGCCACCTGAAGATAATGTCACTTGGAAATGTTCTTAGCTACTTCACCTAACAGGGAACCAAGTCAAGGTTGTTTCTAGTGGACAGAATGAAGTAAATGTGGATGGGCATGACACAGCAAATCCAGACAAACGGTGTCACTCAACTGAGTGGCCAGACCACTCAATTTAGCCAGGTGCCACAGTCACGCTGACCAGCTGGATTGATGATCTGAGCAAAACTGCAAATTCCACCACTTCCTGAAACATGATTACAGGAGAGAAGTGACGTGTGGAGTCCAGCCCTCTCCGTAACATCTAAGGCCAGGTGCCCACGGCGTGCCCTGAATGAACCACCTGCTCGTCGCAACTGGGGTCACACTCAGAGTTCTGGCACTGAGTAGCTGGCACAGATTTTAAGGAGTCATCTATGCCTTTGGAGCTACAAACAGGTTTCAGAACACAGAAGAATGAAGATTCTACCTTTGACTCTCCTATCCTCCTTATCCCAAGTTAAAACTTCCTGCACTAGGGTGTGTGGGACAAGATGGCTTGAAATCACAGCTAAATGGAGATTAGCTGAAGTTTCAGCTGAGCTCAGAATGGCTTCCATTTGTTACCTTTCCAGCTTCAGGTTTCTGACCAGTTTATAAATAACCTAAAATAAAGGTAATATGAGTAACATTTGATGAGATTGGTTCACTATTAGGCTATCTACACAATGCTCATATAAGTAAGGTGGTGAGCTAGCGGAATAATGCACCTGGCAGTAGAAAAACAAAAAGCAAAAAACAGTCAAATAACTTCTTCCTCTACAATTTCCCATTAAAAAATCAATTGAACAAAGCCTGAGATTCCCTGCTTTTTAATGTTACCTCAACCTCAATTGCAAATTTATACTGCTTGTTAAATCTATCGCCGTGGCAGTGAACAAAATGTTTGCGTTGGAAAAATAAGTGAAAGGCATTCACATTGAGAGTGCGTGAAGATTTTTTTAAGTTAAAATGACACTATGACTAGAAAATAATGTGAAAATATATATCTCAAAATAGAACTATGTTTTGGCAGAAAACTCAGTAAAACAATTATTTAAAAAGCTGACCCCAAAAAAGGACAGGTAAAATAACCTTTCCATCTTTGACCCTTCCTAACTTTCTTGATCTCAGACTTTACCGGTCCTAATGTACTAAAGCAGAAAAAATCTAAAAGCCATGTAAAAGTGCTGGTATTTGTCAGGATCTCTTCAAGACAGTTTCCAACTTGGCAGCTTGGATTCTCCCTCTGGTCAAGGTATCTGATGCACCTTAGATGTGTGTGGAGACACAGGTTCAAAGACCTCGTCATCGTCTTCCACTCCTTCTTCTATTGGCTTCATCTTGGCAGAGGCTCGCTGGAGTGGGGATGACACATCTGTAAAAAAGTCACAAAGAGGAGAACCACTCAAGGAAAACCTTCCCTGATGCTGGTGTGATGGGCCAGTTATAAACTCCCACTTTGGAAAACCAAGTTTTATGGAAATTTATAGCTAGGATCAGGAATGTAGTTTCCTTAAACATTATACTTTCAGTCCAATCTTTCAATAAAATAAGAAAGTCAAGAAGCGATTCTTGGTCGTGAGAACAGTTACGGAACTGCTTCTACTGCATTTGCTTTGGTAATCTGAGCTTTTCAAATGTACACAGTTTTTGGTGGGCTGCCCCATTCTGTTTAGGACTCAGAATATATGTTCCTACAATAATTAATGCCATACATGATAGCTGGAGTCCCATACTGGGCCATAAAAATGATTTATGGGGGTGCAAGGGTAGTGCAGTGGTAGAATTCTCGCCTGCCATGTGGGAGACCTCAGTTCGATTCCTGGCCCACACACTCCACCCCACCTCCCCCCAAAATTCAACAAATGGTGTTGTAATAATGGGATAATCACATAGAAAAAGAATGAAATGTGACCCCCACCATACAGCATACAAGAAAAAAAAAAAAGATGATTTAACTCCTAATTTTCTAGAAGAATAATTTTAGTCTAAAACTATGGAACCTAACACCATCTGTAACACCACCTAAAAGAACATTTCTTGCCACCACTGGTACAGCGAGTCCCTTCAATGAAACCGGGAAGGGGACCTAGGAGGCCAGGCCTTTGTGAGGAAATACAATCCCAAATAACAGAGGGAAAGAGAGCATCCCAAAAGCCTTTTAGGGTGCCACCTAATCAAAGGAACCGAGAAACGATTCATTTGTTCGTTCAATCATCCATTCACCAAATGCTTATTGAGCATCTACTATATAGTGGACACCACGCTTGAAGCAGAGGAGAGTACTGTTTAAAAATAAGAGTAGAAGTTACTACAGATAGGTGCATAGACTTCTCAGGGGGCCTAACGAGCAGCCCATGTGCCAGCACTTGGGCATGTCAGCTGCTCAGAACATAAGATCCCCTCCATACAATTCCCACAATCAAGGTCAGGATCCATCTTGTCAGAGTCTCCACCTGCCTCACCCACATTTGTGCCATGTACTTGCTGCCCAATAGCAGGGCAGAGCGGCATTTAGTCAATCAGCAAATGCTGAACTCAGGCTGGGTATTAAGCTGATCATGGAAGGATGATGGACGGACAATGGGTGAGACTGGACTCTTCAAATATTTGCCATCCAGCAAAGGAAGAGCAGAGGGGTCCGTTTAAGACAGGAAGCAGACCAGCCATCAGATGGCCACAGACATTTGTCAACACCAGCTGTAAACTGCTGCCAAGAGTCAGCATTGAGAGCATGTGGCAGACAACATGGGGGGAAGGAGGCATCCGCACGCCCTGGGACGCTCAGCCATCAATGGGTAGCTGGGTCCTGGTCCCCAGCACGGCTCAGGGGTGGGGGGTCAGCCTGCACAGTGTTCAAGACCGGAGTTTTAGGAAACATTTCCACAGTTCAAATCTCTGCTTTGCTGCCTCCCAGCTGTGTGACCTTCACTCGACTACTAAACCTCTCTAGGCCTGCTTCCATATCTGTAAAGGGGGGATATTCGCAAGACCTGTTTCATAGGGTTGCTGGGAGGATTAAATAAAATAATGCATGTAATAACGTGTTGGCAGAGTATTGGGAAGATTGAGAGTGCCACTCAATGTCATTTACTGTTAACTGCAGAGTCACTGCCATATGCCTGGGAAAATGCCACCACGGAAAGCCGCATCTTCTGACATACGAAGATAATTACGCAGGGCTGGACTTTGGTAAGGTTAATGCATGTTCGCTGCACATATATGGAAATTGTTCACTTAAAAATATTTAAAGTGAATTAAAAGTACGGAGTTCTTTAAAAGATAACCACTCAAACTCTAGAAAATAAGTCTCTATTCAAGTGGCCCAAGAACACATCTCTCAAAGAGCACAGCCTGGTAAAACCTCTAAGACAAGTTCATTTTATCCCTTTCCCTTAAGGTGACATAAAGTGCACCAAACATGACTACTGAAATGGAAATTAATACTTCACTTCTCTGTGCCTCAATTTTCTCATTATAAGACTGGAATAATATAGGTAGCTACCTCTTACGGTTGTTATGAAGATTAAATGACCTAATATTCATAAAGTTCTAACATTCATGCCTGGCCTGGAATGAGTGCTTTCTTCATGTTGGCAAGGAAATAAAATTAATTAATTAATGGGGCCTAAATAATTAGAAAACTTGTTAAAATTCATCATTGCTCACAGAAATGGCCAATAAAGGAAATGGGACTCGTGCTCAAATGGAGGTTTTTATTTCTCAATTGTTCTAGGTGAAGCAGTTCCTTCTCTCTCTCTCTGAACAATAGCTATGGCTTCCATCATAGTCTTTTAGCCAAAAGTTATGATTCAGCCTCATAAAATATTAACTTAAGCTGAATATTTTCAATTAGATAAAACGCTTAGAATAATATGGCATATCTAGGAGCATTAAGCCAGACCAATAATTGGCAGCATTCAGCATTTAGACATAATTATGTAATACATATACCAGAAACATGCCCAGTTGGTTTTGACTGGGAAAGTGGGCCTAACTGGTCCCTAGTTTTCAAGTCTATGAAACCTGAAGTGGTATTCTATAGTATCCTGAGCCTGGTGTACAGAGCTCATTTGATCCTCTTGACTACTTCACCTGCTGCTGCTTATTTCACTGAGAGAATGAATAGAGGGCCCAATACAACTGGAAATGGTCAGGTAAAAACTTCCCCAGGACTTTCGGCTTCTCTGTGAGAGGATTTATCCTGTTCCTGTGAGATATTTGTCAAAGGAAGAGCTGCGGTTCTGCATGCTATTCAAAAGGATAATAAGGCAAAAGTCATCCCCAGACCTTGGGGTGACTTCCAGGGTCTCCCAAGTTGGGCCTCCGTCCACTTTCCAGCCTAAACTCCAGCAACCTCACTGCCTACCCAGCCCACTAGATCCAACCCATCCTCTCCCTCTTGCTTTCCTCTCCACCTATAATGGTCGCTCTACTGGAATCTCTACCCACCAAATTCCTATCCATCCCTCAAGGCTAAGTTCAAGCTCCCCCTACTTCACTGCAGTCTTCCCCAATTCCTTCTGCTGGGAGATTTTTATCTTTCTGATTTAAACAACAGCCCATCCATGCTCTCCATGACATGTGGTCACGAGTGTCTGCATCCCTCCCTTACTGGACAACGAGCATCTTGAGGGCCGTGACCATGACCTCTTCACCCTGCAGCCTCTCACACGTGCCCAGTCATATCCTCAATAATTACTTGGTACATGATGATGCAAAAAAATCCCTTGTCTGGAACTCCACGTGGGGCCTTGAGAAAGCTGATCCTGAGGACGTGGGAAAAACACATGGCCATCACATTTTAATACCTGCTGGGTCAAGCTCCAGCCTACCCGGGAGCACCACCAGCATTCCTCAGGTGCAGCCAGCTCTCCAGTTACAGCGCAACCTCCCTCTGAAAAGGGACTGTCACCACTATCCCGTGTCATGCCCCCTGAAGGAAATCACTTTCTGTTCACAGCATGGGCATGAGTGCTGTCCTGAGCAAATGTCCGTGAGGTTTCACCAGGAATGTCACCTGTTACCATGTAGTCATCCGATCATCAAAGAAAGTCAATGAGTGATTGTAAGGTGCTAGACATGGAGGGAAATGTTGGGAAAATAAATATGAGGTGGAAACAGTCTCTGACTCTAAGTTTTATTTCTCAGGAACTCTAAGTACTTTGCAGACCAATTCATCTTCACCACATCCATAATTTTAACTCTACCCAATACTCAGACACAGACGCAAAGACAACCTGGACAACCCGTAAAGGAAAGGCAAACGAGGCAGCTACCATGGATGAATTCATTCCTCACTGAGGAAGAAGCACTTAGAAACATTTTCTGGGAGAATAAGCTAGTTGGCCCTAGCAGCCTGGCAAAAATGAATTTATCTGCCAACATTCTTTTCAGGCAGAAAACACATGACTCACTAACATTTTAGGCTGTGTGACTCAGCCACAATCTACAAGTCCTCCGAGTCTCGGGGTGAGGTGGGGGGTGAGGGGACATCGCCTCCATCCACACAGTAAGAAACTGCTCTTTTTCCATCGTGGCACACACACTGGCAGACAATAGGAAAATGGCCCTGACTTGTAACCACTACAATCAGAATCACAGCGACTGCTCATGCCTTGGACCAACCTCAGTTAGCCTGGGCCTGCTGAACGACCGAAGGCTAAGTATGATGTCTACAGCCACAAAAATGAAAGGATCACCTGGCCCTGGTGGGAACCTGCAACATGCCAGGACAAAGGCTTCAAAGAGCAGGGAGCCCACCTGCCACCCAGACATGTTTATCTCCAACCTCCTCGGGGAACCCACTGGCCAAAAGGAAAGCTTAGAGTCCATCACTGAGCAACTAGACATTTTTTCTTTGTCTATAAATAAATCCAAAACCAATTTGAATTACAAACAATAAAAAAAGAGAGGATATTATACTTCAAGGGGGTGATCTTGCATTTCCCAAGTTGAACATTAAATTCTTTTTCAAATTAGCCTCGTGTTTCATCGATTTTCTGCACCGATGCATCATCAGAAATTTGCCCAAAGGCCCAGCTAATTTACCCAGATGTGAGAACACGGAGAGTGAGAGCGAACAGAGGGAGAAATAAAAGTTTCTTTAGTTATGTGCTTTTCAAATTACTTTTGCCATTCAAAGATGTTAATATGAAGTTCATGACCTCTATATAATACAGTACTTTACATTTATACCAAATTCTCAAAGGGCAACTAATTCTTGATACATAAATTTCCCCGAAAACTGATCCTTGTCCTTCCTCTATTGTAACCACCTTTACAGCTCGGGGACAGAAATGGTTAACTAACTGCGATCAGGAAAAGATCATTATCATTATGTTTTGCTATCACCTATACTCACCTTGCAATTTACTGGACTCTGGCTACCAAGTTTATTATAAAAGTTGGTAAAATAAATAGTCTGAGCCAGAAGTGCAATCCAGACTTATTAGATGTGAAATTATTAAGCAGCTATGTCACAAGTTATTTTTGCTTGGGGACATTTCACAGCGTTACACCAAGTAGCAAACAAACAGACAAACAAACAAAACACCCTCTGCCCTAAAGGGACTTAAGATGTCCCTTCCACAGATGTCAATGTGCTAAGAAAGGACAGCCAGCAGAGCAGAGAGCTCTACTCTGAGCTACACACAGATCCCATATGTTCAGGTGAGAAAGAGAACTGTAGTACCAGGCAACAATCCTGCGGGTCAAGAGATAAAACCTCAAACTCATAAACTCATACCTAGCAAATGGCTAAGTAAAGTCTGGGACTTAGCAGTTCAAGTCCTGAACACACAGTGGGCACTGCCACCCACGCCAGACGGCAGGGGTGACGCCACCACGGGCGCCCACGAGGGGCCTGGGATCTGGCCAGCGGAGTGTCTTCTCAGCAGCCTTGTTAGGATAGTGGTTAGTGGCTGAGGAAGATGGGGACCTGCCACAAAGTCCCACTGTGCGTCCTCACACCTGCTGCCTGCAAGCGTAAACTACCTATGGGCCTCCATGGAGGACAGGCTCAAGATGCCACAGACCCTTTCTGCTTTCCTAGAGTCCTGCTCCAAAGAACTGCGGGAGGCCTTTGTGTACTGGGCCAGGAGAGCTTATGTGACAGTCACGGAAGGTGATGGTAAGGTGACAATCATGTAGAGTAGGAAAAAATTAGGGAAGAGAAATTCCCTTAGAATTCTGTCCTAGTAGCTCATTTCTATTTCAGCGTGCTTCTAATTACAGGAGGGCCCGAGAGACTCTCCTACCAAATAAATGTAAACAGACATATTTGTTCTTATACTGCAGTAAAGGTCATGCCTATTCCAGAGGACGGATAAGCTGCCCTGACCTGCGAATAAGAAGCAAATTGTGATGTAAAGTTTGTCAAGTGACTCTTCTCTTTGCTTGAGAAATATATTTTTTTTCAACAAGGAACAATACTTTTGTAAATTACCCAACATCATGTTATGAGGAAAGGTTGTTTTCTCTCTTATTAACTCTGATGACATTTTCTTCATTGCTTTCAAAGTGTTATTATTTTTACTATGTTTAGCCATCTGTCCAACTGCTCCAGCAAGTAATTAAAAACTTTAGAGAGATTTTGAATTTTAATTAGATTATACACTTTTTGATGAATGGGGATAGAGCCGGATTTAATGGCTTCTTTGCTATAAAGGATTACCATGCTTTTCCTGCCTTTGCCTATTTACAGCACAAGATTTCTTTCAATGAATGAAATTGAGTTTGAAGTGAAGCTTTCTGAACAATAGCGCTGAAGGCTGACTATGGCCTTTGTACCTGATTTTTCCTTGCAGAGACTCGGCAGTAGCAACGAGAACTCTCCCAAAGAAGTCTACATGCTAGGACAAACGGGCGGTGGGCGTAGGTCGGTGCCTGCCATGAGAAGGTTTTCTGTGGCCAAGTGGTCATTCTCACTTCAATTCCTGACTGCTCAAGTGGTGGCACAGCACCAGGTGTGAGTGACTGAAGAGCAGCAAAAGTCCTGTGTCCCTTTCTTGTCCCCTTCCAAAGAGGAAGTTGGGGGACAGGGAGCCATCTCTGGGTGAGGCAGCAAGATGGACGCGGTAAGGTAGGGAGGAGGCAGGGGGCATTCTCCTTCCCAGGGTGCCTCTCCATCACCACAAAAGTGCCAGAAAGAGACTTCCCCCCATGGTAGATGGAGCAGAAATCCCTCTCCACCACCCACCAGAAGGTGACGTTCTCTTTCTCCAGCTCCTCCTGGGTGGCGTAGATGTCCCATACAACCACCACCACCACCACGAAGGCCTCCTTCTCCTTGCCATGTTGGGGCTCACCTTCCCCAAGAAGATTCTCTCCTCCAGTACAGAGGAGACACTCTCCTTCTCCACCTCCCCCTCCAAAAAGAAGCGCATCACCATCTCTACCACCAAAGCGTAGGCTCTCCCATTCTCCACCTCCCAAAGAAGCTCCCCAGTCACCACGAGATGTTCGCCATTGTTAGCATCAAACCATAGGGAAGGGTCTTCCCCAAACCAGTCTACCCGGGAGGCCTGATCTCCACAACCAAACAAACAGCATTTGCCCTCACCACAGCCTCGAGCATCTTGGATCACCTAAAGCTCTTCCCTCATTTGAAAGGGAGTATCATCCTCACCCCAAAGAAGGCAAAAATGGTCCATTTCCAAGTACTAGGACCATTATGAGTCTCCAGAACTCTGAAACCCAAAAAGACAAAAAAGGCTGCCTCACCAGGCCCTCAATCTGTAAGAAGGGCCTCGTTAAAGGGCCTCGTTCTCTCGATCTGTCTCAGAATCTCCTGAGCCAGCAGCTAAAAACCCCCAAGCACCTCCACCCCGTCCAGTCTCAGGGACCCTCTACAAACTAGTCACCAGTGGTACCAGTCAAAGAAGGCTAAAAGCCCAACACCAAGCCCATCTCTGGCAAGGAATTCAGACAAGGAAGGAGGCGGGAAGAAAAAGAAGGAGGACATGAAACACAAAAAGGAAAAGCACAAGAAACACCACACACACACACACAAAGCAAGAAGGAAAAGGCCATGACTGCAGCTGCTGCAGCTATGGTACTCCCTGCAGCCACTGCTGCTCCCACAACTACAGCAGCACAGGAAAAACCAGAGACAGATGGAGCCTAAAAAAGAGATAAAGTGAAGCTGAAGATAACCTTGATGACATAGAAGAAAAGCACCTGGATGAAAAAGCCCTGAGATCAAGCAGAAGGCTCAAGTGTCCTGACAGTTTTAGATGGAAATGTTTATGATGCAAATTTTATTTTGTTTGTATGCAATTCAATTTCAAAACTGCTAAAATGCGTTTGAGCTTTACACTGTAACATTTGTTATAATAATTGTTAGGCTGAAGTTTACCATGTAAAAAAGGGGGCATGGATTTACATTGCAGAAGGTGTCCACAGTATGAGAGATTGACAGCTGACATAAACTCATTGTGAAATATTCTAAGTCAAAAAAAAATTTTCTTTAAAAATGGGGGTTTAAATATGGTTGGCTTTCTTATGGTTCCTTTAATGTCCCTGGCTATTCCCAGAGGGTTTTTTTTTTTTTCTTTCTCTCGTTTGTGTCTTAGCACCCATTTAAGTTATGATGCTTCCAACCTAGCATGGTTTGTAAGTTTGACCAGAAATAAGATCACTGCTGAACTACCACAAAAGCATAAATGAATATTCTAATGCTGTTATCTTTCCCGTTGCTTGTGGAGTCTCTGCTGAAATGAATCAAGATTCAAACTCTAGGATGAGACAGAAAATAAAAGCATGCTGTTTGCCAGGACACTGTGGGTTTATATTGACGTAAGACAAGTTGATTTGGAACACTGGAATTACATTCTATTCTGGTTTTGGTGTTTTGCTTTTTCTCCCTCCTTTTCTTTTGTAAAGGCAATGATCTGGCCCCAGGAAGGATCCTTCTGTTATATAAAATTTTGTTTTATGAAATGTCATGGCTCCATTCATAATTTTGCCTTTTTCTTCCAATCGATACACACGACTTTCAGAGCTCTTGCATTTGGAAGGCTGGAAGGGCCCAGACTTTGAAATAGTGTCTTGTTTTCATTTTTTTTTTTTAACTAAAGCTAAATAAAGCTTGTGGACGAAACAATGAATTTTCTAAATTTAAAAAAGAAAAAAAAAAAGGAGGAAGTTGTAGGATCAAGAAGGTTGTGGATAAACCCACGAGAACAAAGAAGGCAAATTCCAGGGTGGCAGCTGTGCAGCAGGCCCAGAGTGCAGCCAGTCCAGAGAGAGGGAGAAGAAGGGGAAGCTCTGCGAGGAACGTATATGAGAAAAAAAAAAAAGACAGAGGCCTGACTGATTGAGCAAGTAGCAACATAAAGAAAGAAAATGTAAAGATCAGGAGAAAGAAAGGCAACTGAAACTCCCACAAAAACAAAAAGCAGCAAGAAAAATCATCGTTCAAATATGAAACGATCACACAGAAGACTTCGAGAAGAAATGAAATTGCTTTTACCTAAAAAAAACAGAATGAGTAAGAAGCTGGACGATACGGTGAGTAAGATGGTTCCTCTCCCCAAAAGCCATGCAATAAAAAACTCCAGGGAAAAAAAGACGGTCAAAGTATGAAGTAAACTGTGACACGATTTTTATGTTGTGCAAAAAAGGAGAATCCATTTGAACTTGATATTAGTAACAATCTGTTTTGAACAGAAAAGGATTCATGAAACTGGAAGCAAAAAAAGAAATGGAGCTATAGTCCACTATTTTATTCTCCATAAAGCATCCACATTGTTGGTCTTAAAGTCTGAGAAGCAACCTACAGACAAAATAAGGGAGAGAAAAGTGTGATTATGAAAGAGAATGTGTTATTGACCTTGATTGCTTAAAAGTAAAAGAAGAGCCTTGCAAAAGTCATAAGGTGAAAGCAGCAAAGGAAGAAAGGGTAGGAATGCAAATGTCTGCACCTTTAAAACTGGCGTGCAGAGAAAAAGGAATAGAGGTTTCTTATGTGTATTATTTGATATTATAAAGGGAAATAATAAAGGAATAGTGATATCACTATATGAGCAAACAGGGGAAAGGAGGTTAGAAGTGAGCTAAATTAGGTTAGTTAGATAATGGTTAGGTGGATAAATCAATGAAGAACAGCACATTATCTAACATTCTGGACAAAAACTGTCCCCAAAGTGATTGCTACAAGGAGACAAGACTGAAATTAGGTTGCAGTGAATCAGTTCTTTTTCTTATAAGATTTTTACTATTTGACATCTGTGTATATATATTAACATGATAATTTTTAAAATTTTGATTAAAAATGTGTAAAATTTCTCCACGGTCATTTTACGGGTGAGAAAACTTTCAGTAAATTGCCCAAGGTCACAGAGCAAGTGAGAAGTGGAAAACAGGACTGGGTGAGGTGGGAGGCCGGACAGTGGGCTGTTCCTACTGGCCGAGGGACCAAGGACAGAGAGGGAATAAATGTCACATTCCTCAAACCTTAAAGGGGAAAATGCAGCCCCTACCTCCTAGGGTGGTTGTGAGGATCAAACGAGAAGATGTATCAAAGTGGTCACGATGTGTCAGCCATTACAGGAGTGGCTGGATTTCCCCAAACAAGTTTACCCTCACACTTACATGAATCATTTAAAGGTAAACAAAGAAACTAGTAACAAAGCAAGAACTTGCAACAAAGTCAATACTTCTTTGTTTCAAGGCTAGGAGAGTTACCCTGACAGGTTTATTTAAGCTCCCTCAGCCAGATTGCACTCCTCTATTCTCTACAAAATGGATGCATTGCTTTTCTCTGCTCATTTTGGGAGGTGTGAGAACTTTCCACGTGCTCGTCCCCTCTATACCTGCTGCCTGAGCATAACTCCTTCTACTTCTTCATATAATCCATGCGACACTTTTTGTCTATAAAAATGTTTAAAACAAACAGCCTATAAGGCTGTTCATGGTGGAATGAAATATAAATTGAGTTGAACAAATTATTTAATGAAACCAGCCTTAAACCAAGAACACTGTTTTGGCTTTTTCTGTCTTTCCAGGTAAATAAAGACACGTGAGGGCAGAGAGAAACTCATTATGTTAGCTACGCTGGCAGTCTTTACAGATAAGAATGCTAACCAGATGCAATTAAAGCATATTTGTAAACTGGGTCACGTGAAATTAGTAGACTGTTCAGAGAAAGCTCACAACATTAGTAATTAAAAAGAATGTTTCTCAGTAAGAAATCCTTCTAAATATTTAAAAGGAACACCAAAATAGTAAATTTTAATAATAATTCTGAAAAAGTATATGGTCTAAACTAATAAAGTCTTACAAAGATGAGTTCCAACTTAACTGTATTGCTTATACTGACTCAAGATGCTCTTTAAAAAAATATTCAAACCATAGGTCATTTAACCCCAATTAACTGAAATAAAGTTCTGCAGCTTTCAAGGCAACATAACATGTCGTCTGTTGCTATGACAATGCCTGGGCTATGCACCACAGTCAGTGATGCAACTGCCAAGGATAATTTCTGTCTGTGTGTGTGTGTGTGTGTGTGTGTGTGTGTGTGTGTGTAACCTTCTAAGGACGAGAAAGATGACAGTGCCCTGATGAGCATCCTGTTCCAAAAGGACAGAGAAGAGAGCTCATATTCACATGAGCACATTAAATCTCACACGTCCCAACGGCGTGTTGCCCCTCTACCCCCATCCCCGCCATCTCACAGTCACATGCCTGAACATGGAAACCAAGTAAATGAAGCACCAAGACAGTAAAGAGTTAAATTAATTGGCTTATAACCTTATTGAATATACAGATAGGAGCCATTTCCCCCCCCAGGTCATCTCATTCCTTTCCTTTCTTCTCCTTAGATAATAATTTAGTGAAATACAGAATCTGTGGTAAAAGAGTAAAGGTCCCGCGCAAGACTTAGCATCATGCGACATGTGCAAAAACAGAGCACAGCAGAACGGAGCAGCAGCAAGGCCGCCAAAACACTGCCCTTAAAATTTCCCTGCACATTTCTCTGAACTTTCTGTTTAACTGAGCTTCATTTACTGTGTAATATGATGAAACACATTTTGTGGCGTTGTATCACGGACTCCTGGAGATCTTTAAAAGGGGTGCCTCCCCTTTTTAGTCAAGATGTAATGGAGAGGCTGGAGGGAACTGCCTGAAACTGTAGAGCTGTGTTCCAGTAGCCATGTTTCTTGAAGATGATTGTATAATGATATAGCTTTCGCAGTGTGACTGTGTGATTGTGAAAACCTTGTGTCTGATGCTCCTTTTATCTACCTTATCGACAGACGAGTAAAAGGTATGGATTAAAAATATATAAACAATAGGGGAAACAAATGTTAAAATAAATTTAGTCGATTGAAATGCTAGTGATCAATGAAAGGGAAGGGTAAGGGGTATGATATGCATGAATTTTTTTCTGTTTTCTTTTTATTTCTTTTTCTGAATTGATGCAAATGTTCTAAGGAATGATCATGATGATGAATATACAACTATGTGATATTGTGAGTCATTGATTATATATCAAGAATAGAATGATCATATGGTAAGAATGTTTGTGTTTGTATGTTGTTACATTGAATAAAAAAAAAAAGTGGTACCTGCACTGGAATCCATGCAAGCCACTGGACCTAACTACTGGCAGACAGGAAACACAGGAAACACGTTAATCAGCCCCACAGGAATGCAATCATCATTATTCCAGAATGTAGGAAATTCTACAGCCTTGTCACTCAAAGCACATTTCAGGAACAAGAAACATCGGCATCTGGGCACTCATCAGCCACGTGGAATTCCAGGCCCCATCATCTTATGAAATAAGTGCAGCATCAGCGTCTTATTTCATAAGATCTCCAGCTGATTCATAAGCACATTTATAATTATTTTTTTTTGTATGAAACGGTGGGGTCATGTTTCATTCTTTTTCCATGTGACTATCCCATTATTGCAGCACCATTTGATGATTTTTTTTTTTTTGCGGGGGGGGGGGAGGTGGGGAGTGCACAGGCCAGGAGTGAACCCAGTCTCCCGCATGGCAGGAGAGAATTCTACCACTGAACTACCCTCGCACCCCCATGCACATTTATTTTCAACAATCGCTGTTCTATAAGACAAATAAAAATTGATTTTAAAAAATTCAGAGACAGAGATGGAGGAGGAGTCTATAGATTAAAAGAGACTTTAGACAGTTATCAACCAAATCCAAAGTGTAGATACTGTTTAGCTCCTGATTCAAACACACTGATAAAAAATAATTGCTAAAATATACATAATATTTATATGGATCTTAATGTTTAAATCTACTTGTACATTTGAGTAAAAGAATAGATGTAATAATGTAAAAATGGTTTCATCAGGTAAACACATAAAATGAATAAAAGTTTTGGGCAGTTAAATGGTGGCTTAGTGGCAGAATTCTCGCCTGCCATGCTGGAGATTTGGATTCAATTCCTGGAGCCTGCCCATGCAAAAAAATAAGTAAATAAAAATAGATAAATGTAAGTTTTATAAACCAGAGTTGCTTATAATTTTGTAGACATGCTAGGCAAAGCGAAAGCTAACAAAAAGCTAAATGACTCTGGAGAATACACTGGATAATTTTAAATGTTTCTATGCAGAATCCAGTACAAAGAATAAGGCAACATCTCTCATTATAAAATGGATTATGTTAACCAGTCTGTGAAGGCCTATTTGCAGTACTGCTTGGTCATAAGGAAGGAATCGGGGTTGGTGAGCTTCTCCAACCCAGCTGGCTGAAGTGGGACAAAATGACTCTGGACAACTCTTGACCTCCTCTCTGGATATAAGTAGACAGAGCTGTAAAGAGAGAATAAGAGCAGCTGCGGGCCTCACTCTCAGGGCTGTCAGGTTCCTATGTAGGAATGGTTGGTTGCCAAAGTGACCTGTAACTTATAAAGCACCAATCAAATGTTATTTTCATCTTTTTTTTTTCTAAACACAGAGGCAATATGATTAAGGAAAAAAAAAAAAAAAGGCTGGGCTTTAGCATCCGACAGCATACCTTGGTTTGTAGCCCAGCACCACCCCCTGTGAAAGCAGAGCAAGTAAACAACTCATATTCTCCATGTCCGCCCTGCAAAGAGAAATAATGCTCACCGGGGTGGGCTGCATTCTCGTCACAATACCTGCCCCCCTCCCCCATCGGGCCCTTCCTGTGCAGTCCCCACGGGAGGATTAGATGATCCACCCCACAGAGGTTGCACCTGCACAAGTGGCTTCTCTGGCCTGTGGAACGTGAGTGGAAGTGGCATGTGCCACCTCTGAGCAGAGGTGCCACCTCTGTCGTGCCACTGCTGTGAGGATGACAGTAGACCCAGGCAGCAGCTGCCGCCCTGGTATAAGTCTTAACATGAGAAGTACATGGCATGCAGCAGTACCAGCCCCATGGTGGAGAGAAAAAAGCCTCCTTTGCTACAGCCATTGAGAATCAGAGGGACTATTATGCTTCATCATCCAGCAAAAGCTGCCTAATACACCTCTCCAAGCAGGATTACGGTGAAGATTAAATGTGATGATGTATATAGAATGCTTGAAAAAAACAGCCATTATTGTCAAAAAATGTTTGCTCCCTCCACCCCCCAAGCATTAATGAAGCTGATACTATTGTGGGAAGGAGCCAACCATGGTTGTCCCCTTTTCCACATCAGAAACCTGGATTAGTAAGAGCTTAAGTTACTTATTTTAGGGACAGAGCATTTACTAAGACCTACCATGTGCTCAAACCGTGAAAAATTTTGTTATTTCAGCCTAATAGTTCAGAGAGACTGCTTTTATGCTATCTGTGTTATAAGGAAAGGAATACATAATATGGAAAAGTTTATGGAATTGGGTCAGGTAAAGGAAAGCAAACAGGCTTCAATAGTTCTGAGCTAAAACCTATATAAGAAAAATAAGAACTAACCACTTCTTAACAAATCACAAACTAAGGTGAATTAAAATTTCATAGTATCAGTGATGTGCTCAAGTACTGACCTCTTTCATTAAATTGCAGGAATGGGGCCAAGAAATTGGGAATGAGAATTGGTCAAAGGGAAGCAGGTATAAGCATGGATTTATGTGATACAAACACACAACACAGAAACAAGCACACTGTAGCTATATGCATTTGCATTAATATTTAAGATTTTGCATAACACACGACACCAGAAAATTAAATAAACAACATTAAGCAGGTTGTACATATTTTTAGAATAGCAAAGAACAAAGCAGGTAAATATGCTATCTTGAAGGGATTATGTACCCTAGAAAAGCCATGCCTTAAACCTAATCCAATTTTGTGGAGGCAGCAGCTTCCTTTAATCCCTATTCAGTGCTGTAGGTTGGAGTCTTGATGAGATTATCTTCACAGAGATGTGAGGTGCCCGATTGAAGTTATTAACCTTTGATAAGAGGGAGATGTGACTCCACCCATTCAAGGTGGGTCTTGGTTAGTTTACTGGAATCCTTTAAAAGAGGAAGCATTTTGGAAAGAGCCATGAAGCAGAGAGCCCATGCAACCAGAGACCTTTGGAGATGAAGAAGGAAAATGCCCCTGGGGGAGCTCATGAAACAAGAAGCCTGGAGAGAAAGCTAGCAGATCTCACCATGTTTGCCAGGTGCCTTTCCAGTTGAGAGAGAAACCCTGAACATATCATCGGCCTTTCTTGAGTGAAGGTAACCCCTTATTGGTGTCTTAATTTGGATATTTTCATAGACTTGCTTTAACTGGGACATTTTCAAGGCCTTAGAACTGTAAATTTGCAACTTAATAAATTCCCCTTTTAAAAAAGCCATTCCGTTTCAGGCATATCACATAACAGCAGCTTTCAAACTAGAACAGTAAGGGAGCTAAATAAAAAAATTCAGCTCTGCATTCAGGGCAGCACACTTCTCTATAAATACAGAAGTTTCGATTATCCACATGGAGAATGGCTACTTGGACTCAACTCCAGAGACTCACTATAAGGAAGTGGGAAGGATACAGACCAAGAGTTGTTATGAGAACCAGGCATGTTCTGAGATATAAAGCAATTCACGTCAGATTAGAACAGTCATGTAACTTCAAGTCTCATTGCTATAATTATTAGAGGCAAGACTGGAAATCATGTCTGTAGGGACAACGTTGCGAGCCATCAAGCACAAAAAAACTTGAAATGTATGTTTCTGGAGGAAAAGGACAATACAAATGCTAATCTTGAAAATACATTTTATTTAATAATACGCTCTAGGTAAAATTTTTCAAAATTGTAATGTTACTCCCCCACCAAAGATTTAAATATTGGAATAAAATATTACAAAAAGCAAAACTGAGTTTTAGAAAATGATGGGTCGTATATGTAACACGTTTCCTAAGTAAGACTGTAGAACTATAGAAAAATAGGAAGTACAAAAATAAGCCACTATACAGGAAAATAATTCACATATAATATTTCACTGTAATTCCCTTTCTGCTAACTTAACTAAGTACAATAAGTACTATATATGTAATGAAGACAGGTCTATTTACAAATGCTCAGTGACAGCCAATCTGTTTCAATAAGGAAGATAAAATATTTGATATGTGTAAGATTAGAGTTTGTCAACCTCAGACAATATTTAAAAAGTTATTCTGGAATAAAATACATCCATTTCCAATTTCTCATTTGATTACTCCTTTTAAGTCCACAATACATATCTACACCCAGACTTCCCTTTGGAAACTTACACTAATTATGTGGCTTTGCAAATTGCAGCTTCTCCTGACTATGCAATACTTAAAATCCTTAGAGCAAATTTTCTCAAAGTATCCTAAAATTACAAACCAGTTAGATAAACATTTAGGGTTGTTAAATGTGTGTATGTTTTTTAAGCTACTATACTGAAAAGTGAAATTGGAAATATGAATAGCTCTAAGTATATGTAGCAGAAGAACTTGAATGCCTTTGTGCCACTTCGCAATAATTTGTTCAAAGTTCTTAAACCCTCATTTTGAGAATCATTCTTAAAGTAGTTCTAAGCATCAGCCTTAAAACAATTTAGTCTTTCATTTTACTTACCAATCTTTGGCACATTGTGTTGTGAAAGAGTTCTTAAAATGTTTTCAAATAAACCACATGAGAGTCTTGGGAAACTTGTGTCTTGGTGGGTGTGTGAATAGGTGATTTACAGTATTATTGAGTGGGCCCCATCTTTAAGAATATTCCATTACCCAATTGATTTGTTACCTTTTGGACCTCACATTGTGAGACAGCCAGGCAGCAGTAAAACATCCAGCAGTTGCTTCCCTATTATTTTTATGGGGGGGGGGGCATGGGCAGGCTCTGGGAATTAAACCCAGGTCTCCGGCATGACGGGCGAGAACTCTGCCACTGAGCCACTATTGCCTGCCCTACTTCCCTATCATTTTTAATATACTGGTGTAGGTCTAGGTTTTCACTCTAAAATCATGAAAAACAAAGCCAAATATTCACCAAACTTCTTCAACTCTTTCACACTATTTCAGTGCACCAGTATTCAAATAAAGAATATGGCAAATAAGCGAGCAATTTCTGTAACAGAAATGAGTTCTAAAGCTGGATTTTAACTGATGTGCCATATAGAAAATAAACTAGAAAAACTTCAATGAATTAATTTTTATGGCTACCTTTAGGTTATTTAATATTTACTTGCAAAGTTATTTTTTTGATCAATGTTGTCACTGTCTATTGTCAATAACACCCATCGGATTCCTGGATTGAGTATGATCAATTTGGGGGTAACTTACGTAAAGAAGAAATGCTGGAGGTCCCCCGAAGAAACTGCTGTAACCCATCTTCACTGTCACTAGAGCTGGCTATACTGTTTCTCATTTCCAGCATGGAGATCTGTGTGCAAAGACTGAGCTGGCGATCCAATGCTTTGGCCTTCTAGAAAACAAAGTTATAATATCTCTGAGTTTTATGGGACTTGAATTGATATCTCTGTAAGCAGCATTTACTTTTCCTTGAAATAAGTTAGTCTCTATAAAAAAAACTACCGGGTACACAAGAAGTACTCAACACATATTAGCTATGATTTTCATTAGTCCTATATAATTTAGTGTACTTAATAGCCTACATATTAATCTGAAAAATAATAAGCACCAACTTAACTTGATAAATAGCCTAGATGAGACTACTTTAAGATATCACATACCCATACTCATTGTGCCTGGAGATCTTTACTGACGAAAGGGTAGTTATCACAACAACTTCTCTTCTGTAATCATTTTCTTTTCCTTTCTAAGCAAATGTGGGGAAATTAAAATCAAATTGCAAATTCTGCAAAAAATTTATAGAGCTCTGAAATTCCTAACTGAAAAGCCGCAGGCTTCCATTCCATCCCTGTCCTGTTGCGGTGGGAAATTCTGAGATGGACCCTGACCAGGAAGATGTGCAAGACTCTAGGGCTAAAAAATGTCAATTTCCCACATGCTGGCACCTGCCAGTGTTTCTGTCTGTAACCTCTCCACTGCCCTCCCTTCCCCGGCCTATTCCCCCACCCCCGCTACTTCCCTTAGATTGATTAAAAGATTCTCTGTGGTATGACCTCCTCACCACAAATGGAGGTCCCTGACATTGATAAGACTCCTTACTAAGTACTGGCAAACGTAACAATTTTGAAAGGTTTCCTCACTCTCCTGGGAAGAAATTTCTCCTGAAAGATCTAAATTGCAAGTACCTCCACTGTATGTGTAATATGACTAATTAATGAAACTTTAGGAAAAACTATTGGATAATGGTGAAGTCTACCCCAACATACATATTTATCTAACAAAATTAACAAATTCAGAAAACACTTACTTTATCATTTAATGTAGGATCATTCAATGAGTAGAGCTTGTTTGTAATGTCTTTTCCTATAAGATACCTAAATATTTCATATAGGAAAGGTTCTGATTCCAAAAAGTAAGTTAATCTTTCTCTTGACCAACATAAGAATCTGCAGTTATCATCTGCAACTATGGTGACCTGCCAAAGAAACAAACATGCAAAGGAAAAAGTAAAGCTACTTATATGGATTATGACTATGGTAATTTTGGGAAAAGGAAAAGTAGAATAATTTGGTGGCTATTATCATAGCAATGATTTATCTGATTAGTTAAATTAAAATAAGATCCAATATACATGAGCTTCTCAAACTACATATATACGGTTAAAAACCTAAGTCATCTACAGAACAAGTAAAAGAAAATTCCATTTTATTGCTGTTTTGTTTTGTGACACCTTGTGGTGGAAGAATGGCCGCTGTGTAAATACCACTGCTGACACGAGACTCACAGCTCACCTGCTATTTAGATGTAAGGATACAGCTTCAAACACACAAACGGAGGTAAGATCCGCGAGGCAAGCTAGAGGTGAAATACCTTTTGCCCAGCAGATGCCGCAAGCAGGTGCTAGAAATCATGAAAACTGACTACTAGAGCTGCTTTACGAGCCCAAGCCATCACCAATGAACATGCCTGCCAAGGGCCCCCACCTGCAACCTTCTGTCATGGCTATTTCTTGAGTATGACCTTTCATGGTTAGTTCCAGGAAGGTCCACTGGAGACACTTAGAGGCCCCAGTTAGCTCAGAAATGGGACGCAATAATTTTCTCTAAAGCACTGTTAAATAGACTGCACTGTACATAAGCCAAGCATAACCCAAATCAGTCTTTTCTCCAGAGGGAGGGGCGTCAAGAAGCCCTTCCTCCCATACGGATCCTCTCTCATCAGACCCAGTCCTCCTCCAAGCTCCAGGCTGGCTCTCCTAATCGCAGAACCAGACCTCAGCACGGGCACATCTGTCTCTCCCGAGCACTCTGACGTGGACTGTGTATTTTCAGTTCTGAATGCCTGGCTTCCCACACAAAGTAGTGCTCAAAGCATGTTTGTTGAATGAAGGAATTAACTGATGAATACACAAATACTGGTGAAGGCAAAGACTGTTTTTACATCCTCAACTTTAACCCCCATGCCCATGAAGTAGGTGATACATAAAGGCTTGTTAGGTTCCATTTGGGTCATATCTGGCCAAATATTTCCAAAGGAGCCCTTTCCTCTTTTTTTCATCACAAAATAAAACACATTTTGGATGACGAGGGGGCTCTTTATGTCTACCAAGAGAGAACAAAAACCCCAGATGCTTTCCTTATGTCAATAGTCTAGAATCTAATCTTTGGCAATGTAGAAGATTTTGCTAGTTTAAAAAGTGGGTGAATGTTCCTATGGAAAAAAAATACGCTTCTTATTTATTATATTAAAAATCAACTCCCCATTAAGGAGACGCAAATCAAAACCATAATGAGAGCAGGTGGCTCTGTGGCAGAGTTCTTGCCTGCCATGCCGGAGACCTGGGTTCGATTCCCAGTGCCTGCCCATGCAAAAAAAAAAAACAACACCATAATGAGATACTACTTTAAATCCACTAAGATGGCTATTATGCTTGTGCATTTTACATTGCCATTGCAGATGGGAAGGTAAAATGGTGCAGCTAATGTTGAAAACACTTTTTTGCAGTTCCTTCAAAAGTTAAAGATAAAATTACCATATGATCTAGAAATCCCATTGCTAGGTTTATACCTGCCACAACTGAAAACAGAGATTCAGACACTTGTATACCAATGTTCACAGCAATATTACTCACAATAGCCAAAAGGTGGACACAACCCAAGTGCCTATCAACAAATGAACAGATAAATAAAATGTGTAATGGCCATAACATGGAATAGCATATAGTCAGAAAAACAAATGAAGTTCCGATAGACACTATAACATGGGTAACCTTTGAAAACATTATGTTAAGTGAAATAAGCCTTTATTTGCATAAAGGGCAAATATTGCATGATTTCAGTTCTATGGAATATCTAGAATAAGCGAGTTTGAAGAGATAGAAAGTAGATTAGAAGTTACTAGGGGCTAGGAGGAAAGAGACTGGGGAGTTAATGCCTAACGGATACAGAGTTTCTGTTTTGGGTGATGAAAAGTTTAAGTCAAGGATGGTGGTGAGGTAGTACAACATTATAAATGTAATAAATGCCGCTAAACTGTACACTTAAAATGGTTAAAACAGTAAATTGTATGTTTTATATATGTGTGTATATATATGTGTGTGTTTGTGTGTGTGTGTATTTGGGATATGACCTTGCCTCCCTTTTTTAGTGTGGTTTTTAAAGAAATTTTATTCATCCTTCCAATATATACTATTACCCACATACTTTATGCCAGACACTGCTCAAGTCACCGAGGTTACACTGGTGAACAAGAAAGAAAAGGTCCTTGCCCCAGGAAACTTATATTCTAGTGGAGGCAGCTGATAATAAATAAAAAAAAAAAACTCTGGTGACTTAAGTGTTTTGGCAAATACAGAATGTGGGAAAGTGGTAAAAAGTGACCTGGGGGAGGAGGGGTGACAGCCGCACACCATGCCACTCATCTCATGTATGTATTGTGTTTTTAAACATTTAAAGTCCTTTCACATCCATTACGTGAGTGGTTCTTGCAGATAAGACAAGTATCATTATTCCTCATTTTGCAGATGGTAAATGAGAGGCACCAAAAGACTGGTTTAGGAAAACATGTTAATTTGTGGCACAATGAGCACTTCTGAAGTCCAGTCCAGAAATATTTTCCCACCAGCACAAACCCTACCCCAGGCATCCAGCGTTCATCAGGATGTTCACACAGAAAATAATTTACCCAAATGACCACAGCATTGGCTGCACAGTCCACTGAGGCCCCTCATTAAGAGAACGGCTGAATTCAAAGTCATGAAGGACAACGTCTCATTGGCAAGAGTTATAGAAGAACAGTGGCCGGTCATGCCAGCCCAGAGGAATTTGCAGAGATGGCAGGCGATGGGCAACTAGACTCAAGGCAACTGAACACTATTCTGTGGGAGCAATGAGAGAACAGTAGTAGCATCCAGGCAGCCTGGCGGACTGCCAGCACCAGCACATGAGCACTGAAAAACCCCAGTACTGAGAAAGGGTCAGGAGAACTGAGGCCACAGACCACCCCTTAGTTTTGCAAAGCTGTTACCTGGGAAAATATAATGGGCAGTCGGGGAAGGCATGAAGAGAGGAGGTGGAAATTATCCAGCAGAAGAAACTGCAGTTGGGTGATATATAAGGCATTTAACATCTCTTCAACCATTTTAATTACCCCAAGTTTCCAATGAGGTTATGATACTTTTAATATGATATAATTAGCTTGGTAAAACTATTTTTTATGGGTGGCTGAAAAATACTGTAAACCTGTTTAAATTATTATCAAATTAAGTTTAATAATGGTGTTCAGATAGTAAGTTATATCTGCAGTATATGTGAGTAATTTTCAGGTCTATAAAAGCAGGCCTTTAGGTTGGAAGCTAGTAGTTAGTATGTGGACTGAGGCAATTCTATTTGCTAGCTAACACTTCATTTCTGCCAAATAGATTTATTTAGTGATTTCCTGTCATAATAGTCAATTAAAATATATTTTAATGAGGAATTTTTATAAAGCAATATAGGAATTTTTAAAGCTTCCTGAAAGCTAAATTTGCTGCTTAATTATTAGGCTACCTCAGCAGAACCATGCTGGAATTCTTGTAAAGAATATTAATGAAGACAAAAAAGCACATGTGGCAATGGAAGGCAGAAGGGAATTTCTTTTGGAAAAACATTAGACTAAATGTTTGCAACTGGGTTTGCCATTATTACCTCAAAGCACTGGGTCGGGCCCCCACTTAAGATTCCAAACTAATTCTACCCCTTCATGCAAAGAAAAGATTGTAGAATCCAGCACAAAGGAACAAAGGTTTGGTTGAATTGTGTCCCTCCAAAGCTATGTGGAAGTCCTAACTCCTATGACTGACTTTATTTGGAAACATGGTACTTGCAGATGTTGTCAAGTGGAGGTCATACCGGATGAGGGTGAACCCTGAATCCAATGACTGGTGTCTTTATAAGAGAAAAGAGAGGTGGACTCAGACCAGAGACGCAGGGAGGAGAGCCGTGTGTGGACCAGGCAGGGGGTGGAGTACTGCACCTACAGGCCAAGGAACGCCAGGACCGCCAGCAACCAGCAGAAGCTCAGAAGAGACAAGGAAGACCTTTGGAGCCCACTGACACCTTGATTTCGGACTTCTAGCCTCTAGAACTGGAAGAATATGTTTCTGTTGATTTAAGTCACCAAGTTTGTGGTCATTTGTTATGGCAGCCCTATAGGAAACTAATACAAAGACTGTTCGAGGGAACTTCTGATTGAGTTAGAAGTGGAAAATGGCCGTCTCACAATGGACAGCTGACAATCCTCACGGGGTTGGGGGGGTGGAGATTTATTATTTTTTCATGCACTGTACAAAATTCCAGACACCAGGGATGCAAAAATGTCCTAAAAGGGTCTTTTCAAATAATACTTATTGAGTTCCCATCTGCACTAAAATACATCAGAGTCAAAACCAGCAAATTAGATTTCTTCACAGCATAACCAAAAGATTTACTTAATACCAAGATAATGTTTTATTTAAATACCAGTTACGGCAGTGTTCATTTATTTCCCAAGAACTAGAACATATGCCTCCAAGATTTCCCTCTTCCCCTTTAGTCAATAAAGGTTTGATTTTTGGGCTTTGCAGCTTAGGACAAGCTACTGCCTAGGGGAAAGCAATAGGGAGACAGAGAACAGAAGGGAAAAAATGTAAATGGTGAAGTTCACTTGATATAGAACAACTGTACAAAGAAGAAAAAAAAACAAACGCAAAACACTATTTCCACCTTTTATAACAATGAAACTAAATATTCCATCAACAGCTCTAAGCAACAACTTCGGTCTGCAAGCACCAAAATGACTGTAGGCACTTAGGGGAGAATGAACTGTGAAGTTCAGAATCCATTTTCTTGGCTCTATCACTATGCTGTCATCATTATAATTACTATGCATTTTCCAAAACAATAACCACTGTGTAATGGCAAAGGACAGTTATTGAGTCTGCTTGCCTTTTCCTTCTCCCCTTTTCATCCTATTGTATAATCCATTAGAACCCTCACCAAAGAAAGAACATAAAGACGTGAAAATACAAAGGCAGTAGCTCTTTGTCAAGACACTTGTAAACTGCTCAGAGTTAGAGAAAAACGGAATTAATAGGTAAAAAGCATGTGGGTGGAGAAGGTCAACCAGGGATGATTTCAAGAGTCCTCTCATAGGCACAGAAGCTGGCCCTGGGAGGATATGACAGTTTTTGCTGGGGAACTGCCTTCAGTAAGAGGTAATATATTCCTACACAGATGTGCAGCTGCTATTTTTATTTTGGGGTATTTGCCAACAGGAACATTTTGTAAATAATCAAATCACAATCTCTCCCCAGGGCTCACAGTAATGGAGTCTGCTCCAATTGGACAGAATGCAAATTTGACAATGCTAAGGATTAGTTTTTACCCACTGGCCAATCAAGAATTACCACAGCAGATGCCATGTAGAGGAAAGCTGGCTGCTGTGCAGTAAGGTGGAATAAATGTCCTCCACCCAGGTATGGCACCTCAACTTTGGTCTTGATTTTGGAACCACTGTAGCAAATTTCTGGAACTTTTTCCAACTACCAAATCCTGATCTCCAGTCCCCAAGAAGAAAGAGAGCTGCAGTTAGTGAAAGGAATTCCTTTTTTTGTTAACTGTACAAATAAATAGAGTTTGAAGTCCAGTGAAAAAGATCCTGCATGTTGGTCTCCCTGGCCTCGCAGGGACCACTGGTTTCTGGAAACAAAGGAGGTTTAGTTTCCATCCCTTCTCCAAATCCTAGACTCTTCAGGATTGTATGAGACTTGAGTTATTGTATAAAACCAAGTACACACAGTTTTGAGAGCTGATCAAACGGTATCTAAATTAATTTTTAATACGCAGAATTTAAGAATTTTGCTGTCCAAATACGTAGATTTTTTTCCTTGTTGCCTTAATTTTAAATTGGTTTATGAAACAGGTTTTACAATGATTATCTGGATAACTTTATTTAAGTATGTCCAAGGATAAGCTAACTAAGATATCCATTGTTAGTGGTTCTAAGCGCATTGTTTGTTTTCATTAATAAAAAATAGGTAAAAAATAAAAATAAATTAAAAAAAAAACCAAGTGCACACATGAGAAATGGATGCAACAGATGATGATGGGCTTTGGAAGAAGAAATTATGGGAGGTCAGAGGAAAGAAGAGAGGAGAGGTGGCAATGCACCAGTTTGCAGATGGTAGCAATTAAAGATACAGTAAGATCAATCTCAGTGCACAGCTGACCCTCATGGCACACAAGGTTAGAGGACAAGCCAGACAAGAGAGGAGCCATGATGCAGCACCAGCTTTCTGCTTCTGTGTCATAAGCCTGGCCACCTTGGGAACAGCATTGCACCCAGTGAGTACATATCTATGGGACCTCAATGCACTTAATTTTAACAAGATGCACAACTACTCAGGCCAGTTATTCAGGCAGGGCGGGAGCAGGACAGGACAGAAACCATTGTAAATGAAATAAACCAAACTGTATTTCAGTGAGTTTTCCTCTTTATCTCCACCTTTGTGGCATCACAAACTGTATGGCATCCCAAACTGTATGGTTCTAACATATGACTTTGCCACTGAGCAACACTGACATTTCCTCCTTTGGGTGGTAAAATCCCCTTCCATTCTATTTCCTATGTAAATAAATTTACTCTCTTGCTCACAAGCAACCTTGTTCTCAGGATATTTCTTTAGTGATCTTTATCCAGAGGCTGAAACTAAAGGAAACACTTCCCCATTTTCTTGACTACTTTCCAACCAATAATGAGGTGAGTAAAATAGGAAACTGGACACTTGGAGAAAGAATCAGAACAGGGGCAATTTTATTTTAAGATACAAAAAAAAGAAGCACACTGAGTAGTCCACGGCCAGATCCATTCTCTTTTCTTAAATATATTCATTAAACACAAGAGGGTAAAGCAATTAGCTTTTTTGCAAGGATTAACAAAATAAATTCTCTATAGCAAGCAGTTTTCTGTTTTACCCCCCAAAAGGTATTCAATTTTAGTGTTTTAGGAACACTGATTATTTACGACTGACAATCTCTTTTCTTCCCATAATGAATGCATTTGATATCTTCAATGGAAAATTTAGAAAAATTCAAGTATGCAAAAAAGCAATCAAATGTACAATTCAAAAACAATAGTGTTAATGCTATGGCCAAATTAGAATATATCTTTCCAATCCTTTTCAAATGCATACATATACACTCTTTTGTTTAAGTATTTAAAAAATGGGATCATATAATATATACTATTCAGTAACCTCTTTTTTTTTTCATTAACTCATAAGTATTTTTTTACTAATATGCTTTGAATTTTAAATGAGACATGGAGTTCCTCTAAACCTTTTTAAAATCATACCAAAACATACCTGGAATTTTTCACCTTTGTGCATCTGAGTTGATCTAAATTCAGGAGAATCTATAAAGGCACAGGGGTAAATGTTATGCAGAAAATGTCCTCGATAGGAGACCTTCATTCTGATAATAGAAATTAGTGTTAATAATACAGACAAAATATTTTGCAAATAACATGATCCTTAAAACCTTCATAGTGTTATGGGTTTGTATTTTGTACTGAAGTTTCACAGATGACTGAAATAATTAAAAACATTTCCTGAGGCATAGTATATCTTTAAAAAAATAATATAATTAAAAATAGAACGGTCCAGTACTGAACCAGACATGTGCTTCTGATCTAATGATTAGCATCTCTCTTGTAGCTGGAGTGAGCATATGATTATTCAAACTGTAACACTTTGATAGGGAAAGGGTTAGTATTAATAATTATGCCAGAGCATACACTGGGACTTGCCCCAGGATTCTAGGATGGATATTTCGACAAGTTAGATTTTTGTGAGCCTCAAAAAATAAACAAATTGCCCCTGAAACATTCCTAAGCTTTGTTAATTTTAAAGCCTACGGCAATTTTGACCCTTTAATTTTAAAGAGAAGATTAAAAAAAAAAGGTTAAAAGGCTTTATAATTAAAAATCTGACACTGACAAGCAGTAAACTCTACCTCATTCTAACATGTTGCCCTATAGCTTCGCAAGACGTATCTGGATCATGAAATTTCACCAACAACACACTCTGCGGCTGCTTCCTCTACTGGTTGGCAAAATTCCGTTCTATGCATCTCCCACCTAGAGACCAGGAAGAGATGACAGGCAAACTGGGGATCTGGGTATTCAGAGAGCACTTACTTTCCCTTTAAGAGGATACTCAGACGGTCATCAACTGAGGTTTTATCCTCTGCAGCATAAGCCTGACCCTTTTTTAAGGTTTGGATCATGCAAAACTGTCCAGTTAATCTTCTGAACAAATCCGGATGCACACGGAGTGGCTCAAACAACCGCCGGTAGATGCCACGGAGTTCCTTCTCAATCTTTACCTGAAACAGAGATATGGGCACATACTGCACTAGCACAGTGACACTGAAACAGTGACTCTTTCTATGTAATTTATTGAGATATATTCACATACTATATAGTCCATCTAAAGTATGCAATCAATGGCTCACAGTATCATCATATAGTTGTACATTCATCACGGCACTCAATTCTAGAACATTTCCATTACTCCAATAAAAGAAATAAAATAAAAAATAACCCCCCAAACATCTCATGCCCCTTATCCCCACCCTATTATTTTTTGTCTTTATTTTATAACTCATTTACTCATAGACTGGATAAAGGGAATGTCGCTTATAAGGTGAAACACTGACTTCTGTTATCTAAATATGGTTCTGAGGATAAACAAATATGCGCTACATGCCATTACTCTTCTATATTTAGGTCAAGGGAGTCTTATGCAGAGAGCGAGTTGTGATATAAATTTCTATTTTAGATGCTAAAGGGGCATTTTTGTGGTTGAACTGAATTCTGAGAGCAAATGGGAAGGATTTGCATTATTGATCATACCTCCTCCTAAGGGTTATGAAACAACTGTTGAAATTCTGAATCTTGTCACATCATTCACCTTCCCAATCATAGTACTTTCAATAAATAAGAAAAACCTTCTCATGTTTAAAACATTTTTTTGTTTCACAAGTAAATAAATTACACTAACTTTTGAATAGCATGGCAAAAAGCTAAACACAATATAAGTGCAGTAGCTTATATCACTGTTCCCAATTATTTGCTGCCCCCATCTACCCTAAGAGAATTATACATCCCTTCACATCTGCCCCCTGACCTCAACATCACCAGCCTTGGCCATGCCACTTGCTTTGGCCAATGAAATGTGAGCAGAAATGACATATGCCACTTTTGAGCAGAAGTGTTGAGACACTAGGCGTTTCTCTTTTGTTCTCTTGTACTTTTCCCACTGCCACACGAATGCACAGTGTAAACTGAACCTGCTGCTTCAGCAATGATCTTGAAATGAAGAAGATAAAGTGGAGTACAATCATAGCTACCACACAGCTGTGGTACATGCCAGAGCCAGCATGTAAAGGTGAGTGAGGACAAAACAAAAAACAAAAAACAAAAACTTTTGTTGTACTAAAACACTGAGATTTTTTGGTTGTTTATTACACATAGCATAACCTAAAGAAAACCAAAACAGCCTGGGATACTGTTTGAGAACATTACAGTCTAGCCAAATGTCTACTGCATGTATCACCTGTATTATGCAAATAGTAATTTCTTATGAATTGTCTTGCTCTTTACATGCAGTTTTCTACATACAGGTCTGATTTCAAATATAAGATGAGGGCAAGCATTATTTCTTTCACTTTATTGAATGTTTGCTTATACTTAGCAGGCAGTAAACATGCAGGGAGTGATTTCCAGGAGCCCTGCTGCTTTCCCACTCTATTTACATCTTTTTGTTCCTGGGGTCATCAAGAAAACACAAGATTAATAAAAGTGGAAAACAAAAAGTTAAACACTGGTGTTGTGGTACAACCCACTAAAACAGATGATTTCCTTAAATGAAGATTTGGGGACACAAGAAAAAATACATAGTTATCACATTAAAATGAACATGAACAGCTCGTAAATCATTAGTATGTATGGAAGCTGCCTATTAGTAATTAATTTTATAAATAGGCAAAGACATTTCCAAGTGACATTTGAATATCAAGAGACAAAAGAAATAACCATGTTAAATGACTAAAAATGAGAGTAATATTGCTCGTGTTCTCCCATGCTAAATTGCTTTCATGAGTTAAAAAAAATTCTAAAAACTTGCTTGTAAAATAATTTTCATGGTATTCAAATACTTCACTTTCAGGCATATATAAATGGAAAGTCTAATCTTCAGAGGAATTATATGAACGGGATTAAAGATGTTATGTGTTCGTTCGTAAGTCTTAACAAAATACTTTAAAATAATTTTAGCTTTAAAATGACTTCCTTATTAATTAAGTTTTGGTAATTACCGGTCTTTTCTTGTACAAAAGATAGGAAAGATGCAAAAGGTTGACACCCAAAAACACAGAGTTCCAGATCATTATATCCAAGGCACATCGGTAGAGAGTGGCCCAGATGATATAAAGGGTACAGCCTGTTGAATAACCAAGTTAACAGGTTAAATGTCTAGAATACAACTGCAGTGTGTAACTTAATAAATTTGTCACCCTCTCTATATAAAATAAGTCAAACACATTTTAAAAATACGTAAGCATGATGAAAACCAAACATTGTATTATGTTTCTTTGGGGTTTTTGTCTGATAATAAATGATTTGTTAAAGATAAAAAATGATTTGTTGCAGAATGTTTGTAAAGTAAAGAAGGTATTTTTAAAGGGGGAAAATCCATAATTCTACTACTTAAAGACAACCCCATATAATATTTAATATTTCTTTACAGTTTTCATATATTTTTACCTGATGCCACATCTAATGTATATACAATTTTAAAACCTACTTTTTAATTAATTTTTTAATTTTTTAAAAAATATCAAAAAACACCAAATGCAAACATTTGTAACTTTTGATCATTCTGTTCTACATATATAATCAGTAATTCACAATATCATCATATAGCTGCATATTCATCATCATGATCATTTCTTGGAACATTTGCACCTATTCAGAAAAAGAAATAAAAAGAAAACAGAAAAAAATTCATACATACCATACCCCCCCACTCCTCCCCCTCACCGATCACCAGCATTTCATTCTAAATTTATTTTAACATTTGTTCCCCCTATTATTCATCTTTATTCCATATGTTTTACTCGTCTGCTGATAAGGTAGATAAAAGGAGCATCAGACACAAGGTTTTCACAATCATACAGTCACATTGTGAAAGCTATATCATTATACAATCATCTTCAAGAAACATGGCTACTGGAACACAGCTCTACATTTTCAGGCAGTTCCCTCCAGCCTCTCCACTACATCTTGACTAACAAGGTGATATCTATTTAATGCATAAGAATAACCTCCAGGATAACCTCCCGACTCTGTTCAGAATCTCTCAGCCATTGATACTTTATTTTTCTCATTTCACTCTTCCCCCTTTTGGTCAAGAAGGTTTTCTGAATCCCTTGATGCTCAGTTTCAGCTCATTCTAGGGTTTTTCTCAATCCCTTGATGCTGAGTCTCAGCTCATTCTAGGATTTCTGTCCCAGGTTGCCAGGAAGGTCCACACCCCTGGGAGTCATGTCCCATGTAGACAGGGGGAGAGTGGTGAGTCTGCTTGTTGTTAAAACCTACTTTTTAAAATGCTGTGATTTTCCCATTAGAACTCTTGGCAAACATAATTCTTAATAACTATAATTGATTAAATCATGATTTATTTAACTGCCCCTGTTGTCAGAAAGGCGAGAATTTTTTGGTTATAATTTTTGACATAAATAGCAATAACATCTTTATACATAAAAATTTGTCTGTATTTCTGATTGTTCATTCAAGATGGATTACTTGTTAAGTCAAAGTGAATGAACTTTACAGCTTTTGACAATAAGGAAGAATTGTTTTCCCAAAAGCTTTTTACAGATTTGCATCCCACTAGTAGGAAATGCCAGCACTGAGTTGTCAGTATTACAAAATTTGAAAATTCTTATTTCTATGGTGAGAAATTATGTATTATGTTGTATTTTTGCATTTCCATGATCATTGGTGAGGCTGAATATTTTACTAAAATGTTTTATTCATCTGAATCTTCATTTGGTGATAATCCATTTATATATGGGAATCTTTTAGTTTTTTCTTATTGATTTTCTTGCTTTAGATAAAAATATCCTAAGATTCTTTTAATCATTTTTGGGGAGGGGACAGTTAATATGTATTTTTAATTTAAGATAAAATTGTCATTATGATACAAATAAATCTAACATACACATGCAAATATAAAGCTACTTCTTATTTAAATGATAAAAAGTTATTCATTTGCAAATTTTCATTTCATAAGAATGATCTGAGGCATTTAAATAAAAGCCTAAAATGTAAAATTTTAAATGTCATTTAAATACACTATTTCATGGCAAATATTTAAGGAATTTACAATATTACTTAAAGGAGACAGGACACTAAAATGTAAGGACTGGGTGGGAAGCTGGAGGACCTGAACTATAGTCTTGATTCTGCTATTTTATTCCCATTTTAATTATGGACAGGCCACTTAAACTGTCTATACCTCAGTTTCTTCTTTTCCAGAATGAAGCTGTTGGAATAGATGATCTTGGCTCATTCAATTGCCAAAATTCTATCTTAAAACTCGTAATTAGCTGTTACTTTATTATAGGGTGGGTTTTTTTTTTCCACTCAACACCTTGCTCCTCCTGATGCAATCCCTACCTCACTTAGAGGTGACACAGAGAGCTGTTGTTCAAGTTGGAAACCTCAGCATCAGCTCCCACACCCCAAGCCAACACCTCACACCCCATCAGCCTCTGAACCCTTCTATTCTACCCCTGAACTCCCCTCAAATCCATCGTCTCATCCCCCCACTGCCATTGCAAAAGTTCTCTATCTTGCATCTTTTTTTCTTTTTCAATATTTTTATTGACAAATCTTCACAAACATACAGTCCATACACGGTATACAATCAGTGGCTCACAATATCATGACATTGTTGTGTATTCATCACCATAATCATTTTCTTTAATGAAATATAACCATATACAAACACAAACATTCTTACCATATGATCATCCCATTCTTGTTACATAATCAATAGCTCACAAAATCATCATATAGTTGTATATTCATCATCACAATCATTTCTCAGAACATTTGCATCAATGCAGAAAAAGAAATAAAAAGAAAACAGAAAAATACTCAAACATACCATACCCCTTACCCCTCCCTCTCACTGCTCACTAGCATTTCAATCTACTAAATTTATTTTAACATTCGTTCCCATTAATTATTTATTTTTAATCCATATCTTCTACTCTTCTGTCAATAAGGTAGATAAAAGGAGCATCAGACACATTCCACCTTGCCGTCTTTTGATGGACAAATGAAGTGGTCTCTTAACTGGCCGCCCTGCCTGCAGCCTCACCTTGCAGCCACTGCAGATCCCAACACCTCCCACCCCACCCCAACTTTGCTCCTTCATCAAATTCTCCTCAAAGCAGCAGGCGGTTACCTTCCTATGTCACCAAATCGGGCCATTCATTTCCTTTAAAAACCCACCTACTACTAAGAAGAAAAGTCCAAATTCCTTAGGATGCCACAGAAGTCCCCTACGCTGCCTTCCAGCTATTCTTCCAGCCTCTTCTTCTACTATTCCTGCCTTTTGTCATACATTTTAGGCAGGATGAGCTACATTCCTCCAATACGCTGAATTTTCCCTCTCCTCTGTGCCCTTTGATTGAAGGACAACACATATTTACAATGAAAGAAATCCCACTCATCTTCCAAAAAGCCAGCCCCAAAGTCATTCCTTGGAGGGACTGTGCGCCCCCTTCCTACTGAGCCTCTCACCCTCTCCAGTACCCCCGGGTCTTGGTGCATACCTCATCACAGCAGCTGACACACCAGCTGTGACTGCCCATCTGTTCCTGTCCCCAGCCCCCATAACAGTGTCTCTCTCAAAACATGCAGACCACCTTCTTCAGTCTTTGCCTGACACATTTCAGGCACTCAAAGATGCACCAATAAATGAGCCATCAGGAAATAAACACAAGGAGAGTAATTTATCAAGACTCACTAGCTAAAATATTATTCAATTGTTTTAATATTTTGATGGCAATCAATTCAACCAGCTTTATCAAGGTTACCGGGGCAAAAAATAAAAAGTTCTATTTGTGCAACCATGTCGGTGTAACTGCTTTTGTTTCCAATTTTGATTAACTTGTCACAAGTTAATCTTTAAAAGTAATACTAGTTAGGGCGGGCCATGGTGGTTCAGCAGGCAGAGTTCTTGCCTGCCATGCCTGACACCCAGGTTCAATTCCCAGTGCCTGCCCATTAAAAAAAAAAGTAATACTAGCTGTGGTTGTTAGGTTCAGGTGTCAACTTGGCTAGATGAAGGCACCTAGTTCTGCTGCTGTGGACATGAGCCAATGGTACATGAACCTCATCTGTTGCTGATTACATCTGCAGTCAGTTAGGAGGCGTGCCTGCTGCAATGAATGATGTTTGATTTAATTGGCTGGTGTTTAAATGAGAGAGCTCAATGTAGCACAGCCCAAGCAGCTCAGCATACCTCATCTCAGCACTCGCAGCTCAGGCCAGGCCTTTGGAGATGTAGAAAGGACTCACTCTAGGGAAAGTTGCTGGAACCCAGAGGCCTGGAGAGAAGGCCAGCAGAGATCGCCATATGCCTTCCCATGTAAGAAAGAACCTCAGTTGATAGTTAGCTGCCTTTCCTCTAAAGAACTATATGTTAACCAAATAAATCCCCTTTTATTGAAAGCTAATCCATCTCTGGTGTGTTGCATTCCGGCAGCTAGCAAATTAGAACACTAGTTAAGACTATATAGTGCTTACTATGTGTTAGGCACTCTTCTAAGCCCCATAAGGCACGCGTGCACGCACACACACACACACACATTTAATTCTCATAGCAACCCTAGTGTTATTTTTGCTGTTATTTGACACATAGGATACCAAGACATAGAATAGTTAAATCACTTGTCCAAGTTACATAGTTCGCAAGTGATAGAATTAGGATTCAAATCATACAATCTGGCTCTAAAGTCCATGCATGCACTTAAACATGAACAGATTTTCTATCTGGAAAACACACAAAAGACAAAAATGTACATATTTCCATATTTCTATTCAAAATAAATAAGGGATATGGTTATATGAAACCCTCTGTTCTAAATTACTTGATATACTGCAAATAGTTAATAGAGACTTCTTATTCCTCTTATATGCTAAAGACCTAAGGAATACTTAAAGTCCCCGCTGCAAAGTACATCTGACGTTAGTAATAGAAAGCTATGTAAAGTCTGAGTTAGATAACTTACCTATACTTAACATCCCCCTAAGAAGTATCATGTGGAGGTGAAGAGAAGTTGGAATAACCAATCCAACTGCAAAACAAATATTTGCTACATGAAAAACCAGATGATGTATCTCTCTCCAGTTTTCACAAGTGGTCTCATTGGAAGGCACGGGTATAGTACTCTCTAACTCAGGCGTAAAACCTATTGCAGTGGATTCTGCCAATGGACTGGACTCAGTATAATTCATCTTGAAAATGCCTGTTAAAACAAATAAAAGAACAATAATAAAAATGTCAGCTGTACCTTATCATCCCCATAGCTGTTATACCAAAATTATTTCTGCGAACTAATTGTTGGTAAATAGATTCCTTTGGTGTTTATGAATTAGACAGACCAGGGTCTATAAATTCTGGCTGTCATGTATTTAATGTATCCATTTCCTTACGTAAAAATAACATCTCATTTGCCTATGATGAAATGAGATGACATACATAAAATACCTAGCACAGTGCATAGGTTAGGGGGCAAAGGAAGAAATGAGGGAATTAATTCATCCAAAAACAAAAAAAATCACCAATTCTCATACCTCACAACAACTGGAAAGCTATGTAGTAAAAGCTTCCATCATATTCCCAATGGTGACAATGATTACAAACAAAAAATCAACTGAAAGAAATGATTTTTTGAATCCCTTCTAAAAAATCAAAACCCTCTTATGTATTTTGAAAGTTTAGGATACGTGGAAGGCTCTATTTTTATACTATTGTATCTATCCTCTACATCTATCATAATAATACATCATACATACTTGCATATGTGCATAATATACATAATCATATTTCATTATAGTCATTTATATACACTCGAGAGAGAGAAAACATTCAAGCCTTCCTTTACAGTCTAATTAAATCTCTTTCTTTCCCACAGTAATTCTTGTTGGATGCATATCACAAAACTACAGGAGGACTCATGAAGCTATAACATTCGACTATTTTCTTCAGTATTAAAATCCATAGCAAATATATTTAAAAGAATATACATTTTACACATGCTTACATAAAACTTAACACAAAGTGACACTATTTCTTGACTATATTACTTGTTATTAATATTTGATCCTTAAAAAAACTCCATCTATCATTTATTATACAAATGTAGTCCTCAAAAAAAACTATACAGTTTTACAGAAACGTGAATTATTCTATTTCAGAAAAAGAATTCCAAAAGAACCCACATACCCTTAAATTTAAATTAGAAATATGTAGTTATTCCCAAATAAAGTCCCACAATTAACCTGACTTTTCTATTTACTGTTTAAAGTTTTAGGTGATAGAAAAATACGTCAGACATTTTTAAATGATGGTGATAGACAAATGTGAAAGAATTCTACATTTCTTAAAATTACTTTTTAAAAAATTTACAAACTGTGAATGAAATGATCAAGTAAATTAAAGATCTCCAGCTCATTCTGAAAAAGCTCATATATATAACAGTAACAGCTAGCTTAGATATTGGTTTGCTACAAAAAGGGAAAAAATCATAAAAATTCAACTACTTTCCAAATATCCAAATCAATAAAAATATAACCCTAATGGGATGGGGGAGTATTATTATTTTAATGACTCTAATTTTACTAAATTTGCAGTTTTTGGCCATAATTTCTACAGGAGCCAGAATGATGTTAAATGTCCTGTATCAAGCACAAGCTAAGGTCAACTCGCTAGCATTACATAAATAAATAAAGAACAACTACCATTTATTCCCATGGCACCTCAGAATGTACTTTCACTCCCATTATCCCATTTATTGGTCTTACTATCCTATGGATAATGTCTTATCCGTCTCTGTTCTTCTAGGGCTTGGAAGGACCTAAGGCTACAGAGAAGGAAACTAAGGATCAAAGAAGTTGAATAACATGTTTAGAATTCACACCTAAGGTTTTGTAAACAGTCTTCTCTTTTTAGTTAGAAGCAGTTTGCAACTTTACAATGTAAGGTATCATGTCATTTTTATAATTTTCATTCATTCAAGAAGTTCAGTTTTGAGGGATGGTGGGGTGGCATATTAGCCAAACTCCGTAACTGCAGTGCTAACTGCTGAACCCAAGTGCCACTGTGTGCTAGATACTGCTCCGTAGAGGATGCCGCCAAGGGAGAGGCAAAAACAAAACCAAAGGGACCCAAACATGGCAAACGGCTTAGAAATCAGTTTTCAGGGTCCCCAAACTCCAGTATTAAAGAGTACAGAGAGACTCGGGATCTACTCAGCCACCAGGGAGCCACATAAGCCAGGGAAAATCACTTCCACTTCAAGCTTTAATAGCCTATAACTTGAAGACACACTTATATGGTTAAGTGTACCTACTCCCTCTCACAGCCACCCTGTTACACCTGCATCACCAACTACTCCACTGTAGTTTAATTCCAGGCTTTTAAAAGTTCCTATGGCACCAAAAGTACCAATTCTTGTTCCAAGAAAAATTACAGGGACACTACAATCCAGGGAACCCAAGCCCCAGGGAATATTTTTTAATGGTGGTTTCATGGCAAAACATATTTTAAGATGCAACACTTCTATTAAGGATACATGTGACAACCGCCTGCTGTGAAATGCCAGTTACCTATTGTCACTAAGTAACGATCGGGTCTTACCGGTTTCGGCTTATTTGATCACTAGTTGATGGATATAAATGGCTTACACGGACTGTCTTTATACAGAGAATGAATGTGCCTAACAAGGAAGATTAGACTGGTATATTGGTAAGATAAATTATCTTTTTCCCTTTAGATCCTCACAGCCTCTCTCTCTCTCTCTCTCTCTCTCTCTCTCTCTCTCTCTCTCTCTCTCTCTCTCTCTCTCTCTCTCTCTCTCTCTCTCTCTCTCTCTCTCTCTCTCTCTCTCTCTCTCTCTCTCTCTCTCTCTCTCTCTCTCTCTCTCTCTCTCTCTCTCTC
>PVIY010015349.1:0-54095 GCA_004026745.1 Myrmecophaga tridactyla | reverse complement strand
ACTCTTCCCCCTTTGGTCGAGAAGCTTCTCTCCATCCCTTGATGTTAATTCTCAGCTCATTCTAGGGTTTTTTTTCCATCCCTTGATGCTGAATCTCAGCTCATTCCAGGTTCTCTGTCCCATGTTGCCAGGAAGGTACACATCCCTGGGAGTCATGTCCCACGCAGAGAGGGGAAGGGTGGTGAGACTGCTCATCATGCTGTCACGTGCATTTTTTACTTCCATCCATCCCAGACCCATAATTCTCTCTCCTGATGTAACTATTATTGACAGTTTCCAGAAATGTACCTGACATTTTCTTTGCAAATACAAGCATTTATGTGTGTGTGTGTATAAAGATACATTCATATTTGAAATAGAAATGGTAATATATTTAATACTCTACACTTTATTTTTTCCCACTTTTTAGTGTATCTTAGAGATAGAATCACCTCATTCTTTTTATGATTGTATAGTGTTCCATTCATAAATGAACCTAATTATTCAAAACGAATTTTTTGCTGATGGTTATTTTTAAAAAGTTTTTATTGTGAAATACAACATATATACAAAAATCAATAAATTTCAAAACATATTGTGCTGATAGCTATTTAAGTTTTCTTCCCAGGCTTTATAATAAACAATGCTTCAGTGAACATCCTTCATACATACATCTTGACTTATTTTTGCAAGAAATTTTAGTGAAATTGCTGTGAGGTAAATTATCAGCAGTTAAATTGTTGTGATAGCTATCATCAAATTGCTCTTCAAAGAGGTTGCACCAATTACACTCTAATCAGTAGTGTATGAGGGAGTGTCCCTTCCTGTGTCCTAGCTAATATTATTGCCACATATTTTGATATTTGCCAATCTTGCAGTGAATAATTGTACAGCATTTTACTTTATATATTTTTATTTAAGTTAGGAGGGACATCTTTGAATTTGCTGATAGTTTATTTATTTCTCATTTTCCATGAACTGTCTATTTGTGTCACCAAGCCCAAGATACCTGCAGTTTAGGGTCCTCTTGGATCCATGATTTATGCTATATTCTGATGCCCATATGTTTATGTACTAAGATACTCTTTTGCATATAGTCTCTGCCATAATCTGGATATTCCTAGGAACACCAGATTGGAAGTAAATTAGTACCAGAGGAGCAATCTCTGATTAAGATATTATCTGCTATTGCAGAGCTACTAATACTCCCTATTTGTAATGCTCCCCCAATACTTAGATGCATTCCTGGAGGGCCTGCTCACATGCTCCCATTTTTCCCTCAACTGCCACAGCATCTCTTATCTTTTCTCCTTTATTACTCTGTTTTCTGGGGTGATCTGCAAGGCCTTTGGTATTCGCAAGGGCACTTCAGAGTCACCAATGATTTTCTGAAGCCACTGAAACAAAACCCCTCTTATTTCCAAAACTTCTATCTCTGGCATTTGCTGCTGTGGAAAGTCTCATTGATGTTGCCACTGTAATGATGACCAAGATACCTTAAATTCTAATCCTGCCTCATTTTAGTAATATCTTCCTAGGCAAGTTAATTAATCTCTTTGAGGTTCCTTTGTAATAGTATCTCATTCCTGTTTCAGGGTGGTAGTATCTCCTCTTATCTCTCTGAGGAGATTAATCATGTTTTATTTTTTTAAAAAAATTCTTCTCCCTGAAATTTATGTTTCCTCTGAGTTATTTTTTCCCCAATTGTTTGTTTTATTCTCTAATGTCTGGCAATCTTTGGATGACTGCTCATATTTAAAAATCAGTTTGGAAACCCTAAGCACACGAGTGCAACTTGTTACTATGACTTTCCCTATGAAGGAGAAATCTGTTTACTTAGAGAAACTCTGATGTTAGTGTCCTGAGGACTTTCCTCTTGGACTGGTCAGATTACGATGGGGCTGCTGTATTATTCAGGGTTCTTCAGAGAAACAGAAGCAACAGGATGTAACTAAAAATATTAAGATTTATTATAGGAATTGGCTCATGTGACTGTGAGGATTGGCAAGCTGAATTCCATAGGGCAGGCCTCAAATTGGAAACTGGATGAAGATGATGTTGAATTTCCCCGGGAGAAGCCACAAGTTAGGAATTATGATGAAGGTGATGACGAATTCTCCAGGAGAAACTGGCTGTCTGGAGTAGAAATAAAAATTTTCTTCTTTCTGACTGTTGAAATCTTCAGTTCTTCCTTGAAGGTCTTCAACTGATTAGATAAAACTTCTCTCATTGCTGAGGCAATCTCCTGTTTGATCATAGTTATAGCCAGCTATCTATACAATGAACTGAGTAATGATTCAAATCTATGAAATACCTTCATAATCAGGCCAGTGCATGATTGACTGTATAAGTGAACACAATAACTTCGCCAAGTTAACACACGAAATTGACCATCATAGCTGAACATTTACGATCTCCTGCCTAGAAGAAGAATACCTGAATACCAGTTTTCTAACAGTCAGCAATATAGGAAGTCTGTTTTCATTATAGCATTCATGCAATTAACAGTATCTGCTTCCTCCAGGTCAAAAACCCTGTTTTACCCTCCCCAGAGAATAAATCCCCCCCCCCTTTTTTTTTCCTAGATAGGAAAGCGGAATGGGTGGTGAAGATTTAGGCATCTGACTTTTTCTTAAATACAGATTTCAGCCAATATTCTTTATTTTTTAGTCTGTTCCCCTTCACTTTCATTTCTAAAAGGATTTGGAATTCTAATTCCCAAGTATTGCAGGGATTCTGTTTTGTGGATTGTGGTGGTTCTCTGCTTTCCTCGCTGCCAGTTTAAGATTCAGGGGCTTGGGTCTGCTGAGTCATTTAGTGTTCTTCATTTACTTACCAGTTTCCAAAAATATTACCACCTTTTTGCTTTACCCTATCCTTGTGGGATTATCCCACTTCAAATGAGTCATGTTTCTGGAGGGAGCAAAAGTGAAAGTGTATGTTCAATACACCCTTTATCTAGCTGTTTATTTAAACTCTTTAACTCTCAAATTCCTCATCCATGTAGGAGATAATGTTAGTATCTATCTCAGTTGCAAAGACTGAATGATATAGTACAGGAAAAGGACAAATAGCAGTTTCTCAATAAATATAGGCTGGTATTATGTTATTATCACCTATTTGATTATGTCCCCTCCCGCACTTGCGGCTATATACATTGCAAATAAATTATGTCCCTACTCCCCACCCCACCCCACCCAGCCTGAACGCTACAGGCAGCTAATACCAATTGATTAGAGTATTTGCCATTCTGACAGCAGAGGCTGGATTGGAGATTAATTTGAGAGACAGAATGTACACTGTATTACAAAAAACTGCCCCTCCGTTCTGATTTGTATGAGATTTGTATGTTTTTTCTCTTTATTTTAGGGAGGATACGTTACCAGATGGCTTTGCGTTGGGAATCCCCAAATGCCAGAATCTGTAAGTCTTCTCCTTTGAGCTAGTTAGTGTCTACCAAGGAGAATTTTCTAACGTTTGGCCTGGAGATGGCCTCCTGTTGCTAGAGGTGAGCCGTAAAGGGGCCTGTGGGTCTGACCCTTCACTATGTAGACTTGAATGAAGTCTCCTGTTCTTAGTTTCTCACTTCTTTCCAGTATTTAGGTGTGCCAGTGTTTCTGAGTCTGGAACCTCTCTGATTCAACTTCTCCAAAGAGAAAATTCTTTCTCTTCTGTAGGGTTGGAAGGGAGCAGTTTCTTGGTTTTATGTGATGGGAGGAATTATGAGACTTGAACTGCTCTTTATGTCATGCCTCTCAATCTTTAATGTGCTTACAAATCACCTGGGAATCTTGTTAAAAGTACAGATCCCCGTTCAGTAAGTCTGCAATGGGTCCGGGGAGTCCATTTTTTTTTAACAAGCTCCTGCTAGTTCATAAACTTTCACTTGCAAGGCTGTATATAGATACTCAACCCAAATTTCTTGGTACCTTGAACTCCTTTGCTTTCCTTGGGTTCTGGTGGTATGATTAAAGTTGCTTTATGTTGGTTTTCTCCTCTGCAGACTTTGGTTTCAGGGTTTTCTGCTTTGCATTTGTTGATGTTCATTGTGGTGCAAAGACATCCTTATTTTGTTTTGTCTCCTTTTATGTTCTCTTTGTCCTTGTGGGTTTATGATTTTTGATGCCTCTTATGTCATTCCAGTAGGCTGTAATGAGGAGCAGAGAAAATGCATGAATTCAGGTTTCTGTATACTCAAGTCAATTTAAGACAATTATAGGCTTCTAAAAAGCATTTTATAACTGTAAAAATTGTATAGAAGTATTAATTAAGAGATTACTTTTTGAGCATACCAGGGCACAATGGTGAAGGGCCCTTTCCATTCTTGTTCCACCAGGTGTATAGCAGGAGACAATATCTTGAAGAATAGGAAGAGGGAGAAAATGCATGAGATAATTGGTAATTCTGAATTTGGCAGTAGACACTTTACTGTTGTAGATCTTGGCTTGGCATTTATAGGAATCTCTTCACCTTGCATAGTGTAGTAATACAACTGTAGTTCTGATTGCATTTGAGACTGGAAGTTTGGCTATGCCCAGGTGGAATCAGAGAAACTGCTATGGAATATAAAAGCTGAAAAAGACCCTCTGCAACCCCTCCCTCTCTGCAACACACACACACACACACACACATATATACACAAACACACCAAGATATATCATGGCACCTTCTTTAGTGGAGCAATTTATTCTCATCTGGTTTGAGAGGCTACTTTTTTCATATATTAATTTTTTCTTATATCTTTGGGTTATGTAAATATTTAATATTTTGTTAGCATTATTTCATGAAGTGGACTTTTTGCTGTTTGGTGGCAAGCTATTTCTTCAAAGTCAGGAATTTTGCATTGCTCATTTTTGTATCTTCAGGCCTAAGCCCAATGTTTGGACTAGAGTGGTCTCTCAATAATGGCTTGTGGAATAAGTAAATAGTAGGGTTTATACAACATGGAATGTAACTTGTGGGCTTGTTTTTCCTTAGTGTTAACTTCCCTTAGTCAGTAGCTGATCTTAATTCAGGGAATTATGCTCACAGGCTCAAGTTCTGCTGCTACAAAAGAATTTGTAGCTACATATTCAATGCTTATCTGTAGACTTAGGAACATGGCCTTGATAAGCAGAATCAAAGAGAATTGCTGTAACAACATGCTTTAACTCATCCTACAGTTGAGAAAAAGGAAAATAAATATTACTTAAATCAGTTAATAATCATTTCTAGATGATTTCTAGAGATAGGGGTTAGCGGTCACTTCCTGACTAATCCTCTGATTTCCAAGGGAAGAAATTTTTCTTGTCTCACTCCTCACTCCAATAGTTAGCAGTCACTTCCTGACCAATCCTCTGATTTCCAAGGGAAGAAATTTAGAGTAACAGTTTCTTACATTTCCAAGTAAGAAACCCTTACTCCAAACCACAAAGTTCCAGTGAGCTATCTAACTACTGAGTCTGGGAGAGGAATTGAGCATGCAAAGTCCAGCCATGTATACTCCCTCTTTGTGTGTGTGTGTGTGTGTGTGAAGTTAACTGCTTATAGGAAATGTACATCCTAGTCCATGTTTCTATGTGAATTTTCATATACATTTTCTATAGTAGAAATTTAATGAATAGTAAGAGTATTTACATAATGTGAAATGTAGACTTTGGGGAATGCTTTCCTTCAATGCTTTATCTTCCAATGGCTGGGTAGGCCTGCAGTTGTTTAGACTGCTTAGCACTGGTTGAGTGAGTTCACTTCCATCCATTGCTGATACACATCTAAGCCATGTCCTCCGATGCAGCCAAGTTTTTGTTGGTCATATTGCTGATATTTTGATCTCCATCTTTTATCTCTCAATTGGCTCAGAATTCAGGCTGAGAAGAAGGGTTCTATTTAAAGAACCTCCCTCAAACCTTATCAGTGTTTAATCTGAATTATTTTAATGGTATGCTACCCTCTGACCCCCTCCCCAAACTCCATCTGTTCAAATTGCTTAATTCAATCAGTTTTGTTTTAACACACTGTGTTTTAGCTCAACTCTATTTGTTTAAAATTGAGAACTATTTTTACTGATGATGGTATGTTTAATGTTGTTTAATATCAATGTCTTATCTCTCTATATTAATTAAAGGCAGCACATATTATGTACACAGGTTCATTCAGTATTTTCAGGGAATGAACAGAGCTTGTGAAATTCATTAAATACTACCACAATAAGAAAAAAGAACAAACCACAAGAGAAAAACAATCTGTACATAAGACTTCACTGTAAACTAGACTGTTTCAGTGTTTATAAATATTCGTCTGTGGAGAGAAGTGCATGTATTATAATAATTATGCATTAGTGCCTCATTAGTAGGGGGTTATATCCATGCTGTTTCTTTTTCCTCTAGTGTATTTCTGATAAGTTAGCATTTTTAAAGTCTTATTTAAAATGTAATAAAAACAGAGGAGAGAGTGTGTGTATATTCAAGTATAGAACATTTGTAATTCCTTCAGCTGGGTTAAGAAACATATTCCAGGGCTTCTGAGCCTACAGGGAGGATGTAAAGAATTGCTATTCTCGTTCAGAATCAAAATTTAATTACTTGAAAAGTGGGCAAGTAGGTCAAATCAGAATAAAACTTCTATTGTATTGGTGCTACATTCTTGATATTCTATCATTATTTATATTTAAATTCTGTGTCCGTAAGTATGTTTTGTAAAAAGAACTCTTTCCAGACAGGCACTCCCAGAAATGCCTTCATTATTCACTTTGTGGGCACATTCTGATTACAAAATCCATAGACATTTTTCTTGTCCTTTTCTTATTAGATTTTTTTCCTGCAGAATTTCATATATGTAATCAATTTCTTCTTTCTGAATCTCTGTACCTTTGGCTTCAGGATATTGTACATTACTTATTCTCCTTCAACCTCTCTGACTGCTGTTTCTCCATTTCATTCATGAGATCCTCTCTACTTTTCTTTGTCTATCCCTAGAATCTTAGTATTCCCTTGGAGTCTATTCTTTCCATTTCACTGCTTTTCTCACCCTACATACTCTCCTTAGATGTTCTTGTTCATTCTCATGATTTCAATTATCACCTAAATCAACTTTATATTTCTGCTGCATGTTGAACCCATGAATGTCAGGCTGTCATTTCCAATTGCTTGCTGGATACCTCTATCTAGATAGCTTGCAGGCACTCAGAATTCGATGAGACTAACTAGAATTCGTCTTCTCAAATAAACTTGTTCCCATTTCTTTATTCTGTCTCAGATGATGGCAACACTATTACACAATCACCCAAACAAGAAACCTGGAAGTTACTCTTGACAGCTTTCACTGCATGCTCTCACATGTCCATTTAGGCAACAAGTTCTGCAAACTTCCTGCTCAAAATGGTCTCAAATCTGTCCCTTCCTTTCCATCCATCTTACCACTTCCCTAGATGAGACCCTAACAATGAACTACTTGAGCTATTGCGGGTAACTCTTCACAGGTCCCTTTTCCTGTAGTCTTGTCCTTTTCAAAGTCCCTCTCCACACAGCTCTAAAATGCTTCTCTGTCCACGGCCTCGCCCTTCTAGAACTCGTCAGTGGTTTTCCATTGCCTGAAGGAAAAGGAACCCTCCCTTAACAGCTTCTCTCATTTTCTGGAGGGAAGGTGAGGAGAAACTGTTTTTGAAGAATAAAAGTAAAATAACATAGAAATGTAAAAGGTAAAAAAGAAATCACCCTACTCCAAGACTACTCCCCAGAAGTAACCCTATTAGGACTATACTTATAAATGAAGGTTCTAAATCACAAGTAACGGAAATTTTTGGCTAATTTAAACAGAAAAGGAAGATATTAAAAAAGATATTTGGTAGGTTTCAGAATCTCCAGAAAGGGGAATCAATTTCAGGAATATGCAGATTGGAGGCAATGAGGTTCAACATCCAAAATACCACTGAAATATCACTGTCATGGCTACTGTGTGATAGATGCTGTGACTTCTTCTACTGACATAGCTTAGCAAAATAAGTTGGACATTGCCCTAACACTGCAGCCATTGCTTCTTAGGAACTTAGTCCTGCTGCAAGTGCCACCACTTCCAAAGATGTAGTTCTTTCTGTTCTCTAAAACTTAATGTTCAGTGCTTTGCCCAGCACAGCCTAGATGAAACAAAAACTTGGAAAGTAAGTATTTGGAATTTCCAGAGCAAAATTGAGAGAGTAAAAGTAGGTACTCTGGAATCAATTTCTTGGATTACAATTTGTTCTTCTATTTACTGGTTGTAACTTTGGGCTGTTTACTTGTCCTTTCTGTGCCTCAGTTTCCCTTATCTGTAAAATTATGTAGTAGCAGTAATTACCTCATGGGTTATAGTGAAAATTAGGTTAAATAAGACAAGGAGATTGCTTGGAATGGTTCTTGACACATTAAGTACTATACAGTAAATTATTTCAGATTCTGTAGTGGAACCTACTTCTGTTTTCCATTAAGACATATAAGGAGGATGGCAGATTGCACAAATTTAGAAAAGGGGTTCATATAGTGGAGAGCAAGAAAGAATGACAGATATTAATGATCATAGTTATACGTCCAGATTTTCTTCTATACCTTTGCAATTAAGACAAATATGCTGGTGTGTATGTGTATTAGTCGGGATACTCAAATTTAACTAAAAACCTCCTCAAGCAAAAGGAGTGGGGATTTCTTAGCTTTTGTGATTGAACTCCAGATGGATAGGGACACAGCTAGACCTTAAATTCAACTGGAAGCATAGACTTCAATGCCACTAAGACTCTATTTTTTCCAACCTCACCTGTGCTTTTCTCAATGTGTCAGTATCATTTTCATAAGCCGTCTTCTTCTACCAGACTGAAAAGCACTGTCTCTGGCAACATTCAAGCCTCATATCTCTCTACTTTAACATCACAGGAGAACTGAAATGCCTTCCCTCTGATGTCTAGTCAGAGAATCCCGGGTTAGGGTTATGGGTGGCCACTAAGATGGTATCACTGGGGGACATGGAAGCTCTTACTAATACCACGTTTGAAATTTGGGAACAACATTTTCCAGAAGCAGTGGGAAGGAGTACTTTGCAGACAGTTTTATGTGCTTTTTAATAAAATTAACCCCACAGCAAGCTAAAAAGTCCTTTAAATTAAAAAAAAAATCTGTTTCTAAAATGACAATTAAAAAGCACACATAAATGTGCCAGTACTGAATTTTAAAATCTTGGAGATCAGCAATGTGTTAACTTAGGCTGCCAGGTTAACTTGTACAGTTTCTTGGAATAAAACTTCTGTCATCTTTTAATTGTAGAGTATCCTGACTTTGCAAGGGGAGCTTAAAAAAAAAACTGTTACTATTTGCAGCCACTTATATGTGTGAATAAAATCTCTGCAACCAAAACAAAATACGGGAAAAAAAACCAGGGATATCTCTATGACTGCGCTTGTCATCTGCCACTCCTAATTTCTAAGTTTGTGTTCAACACAACTGCTAGTTGTTAGCATTGAATGATTTTATATTAAGTAAATGTTATACATTTGAATTTATAAAATTAATGCATTGTAATAAGATATTGCTTTCAGATGTTTTAATTGCTGGCTTTTCTTGTAAGAATTAAAAAATATATACATATTTTTGTTTTTATTGACTTTATTTTAGTTTTTCTACACAAAGAAAAATCATGTTCATAGCCATCATGAACAAAAACTTAAAAAGGCAGAACTAGATTTGTGTCCTTTACCAAATTAAAGCTGTGCTAAAGCTCCCACACATTTTAAATTTTAAAATAAAATTTTCATTTTCTGATGTCTACTTTCATTTCTTCAGGGTGTCATAGGAAAACCAAAGCCTATCATGAATTAGAATTTTGTTTTGAGTCCCAGCCCACTGTGTTTGGTAACTTGCCATACCATACCATATCCAGCTGGATTCGCTTTTATAAAGGGGATTTATTAAGTTGTAAGTTACAATTCTAAGGCTATGAAAATGTCCAAATTAAGGCACCAACAAGAGGATACATTCTCAGAGGAAAGGTAGCTAACACCTGGGTTCCTCTGTTACATGGGAAGTCACAAGGTGATGTCTGCAGTCCTTCTCTCCAAGCTTCTGTTTTCAAACAGCTTTCCCAGCATCTGGCATCTCCTGGAGCATTTTCCTTTTGTATCTCCAAACGTCTTTGTCTGAGCTTTCTTCAAAAATGTTTCCATCTTGAAGGACTTCAGTAAGCTAGTGAAGACCCACTCTGAATAAGCAGGGTCACATCTCCATGGAAGCAATCACATGGTCCCACCCACAATTGGGTGAATCACATCTCCATGGAAATGAACTAATCAAAAGGCCCATCCAACAATAGGTCTGCCCCCACAAGATTGGATTAGAAGAACATGGCTTTTCTGGGGTAGATAACAGTTTTAAACCAACATATTCTGCCTTCTGGACCCCCAAAAGACATTCTCTTTCTCTATATAAAATATTCATTCAATCACAATATCACAAAAGCCTTAGATGATTTCAGTAACACTACAATATAATAGCACATCAAAACAGTATAAAATATCATTAATAAGCTACAGATGTGGTTTGTCCTAAGACAAAATTCTCCTCTGGCTGTGGACCTGTGAAACTCAGACAAATTAACTGCTTACAATATACAAAGGAGGGACAGTCATAGGATAAACATTTCTGTTTCCATAGGGAGAAATTGAAAGGAAAATGGGGGTCACTGGACTGAAACAATTCTAAAAACCTGCATGGCATACTCCATTAGATTTCAAAGTCTGCACATCATTTATAGAATGAGGTTTTATCTTTGGAGCTTGAGAGAGCTGCCATCCCTTTCCAAGAGCTTATGCAGTGGTCTTGTTCTCTCCAAACACTAGATGAGGGCTGCAACATTGGGGAATGTTCCAGTTAGCAGGCTGCCAGAATGCAATACACCAGAACTGGAACAGTCTTTAAAAAGGGGAATTTAATAAGTTGCAATTTTATAGTCCTAAGGAAGTGGAAGTGTCCAAATTAAAGCACCAACAAGAGGTTACCTTCACTCAAGAAAGGCCGTTGGGTCAGGAATACCTCTGTCAACTGGGTAGTCACATGGCTGGCATCTGCTGGTCCCTTGCTCCTGGGCTCCATTACTTTCAGCTTCTTTTCCTTTGGGGGTTCCTCCCTTTGCTTCTCCAGGGCTGGGTTTCACCTCTTGTCATTCCTTGGCTCTCTTTAGGTTCTGGCTTGCTTAACATCTCATGGTGACATCTGCTGGATTCCAAGCATCTCCAGACATCTGTGTCTCCTTTCTCCAAATGTTGGCATCTGTGTCAACTCTGCTCTGAAGTTTCTGTTGGCTGTTTCATTTCTGATTCTCTCTAAAAGATTTCCTCTTTTAAAGGATTCCAGTAAACTAATCAAGATCCACCTGGAATGGGTAGAGTTGCATCTCCATCTAATTAAAAGGTCACACCCAGAATTGGGTGTGTCACATCATCTTGGAGATAATCTAATTAGAAGTTTCCAACTTATGATATTGAATCAGGGTTCAAAGAAACAGTTGCCACCACAAGATTGACTCAGAAAACATGACTTTTCTGGGGCACATAATATTTTCAAACCAGCACAGGGAGCATTGGAGAGACCACCTTTTTCTTGGCCATACCCTTCAAGCATCTGTGTGGCATCTGGACTCTCTGCCATCTCTAGGGCACATGCTCAACCTTTTCAGAACAGTGGGGGTGGCAGCCAGGTTCTCCACAATCCCCAGGGAATGTGCTACACCCTTTCTGAGGCCTGAGGCAGCAACACCCTTCTGCCCACCTTCTGTTTCCTGGGACATCTCACCCTCTCCACATTAGTGGGGGAGGGGGGTCTGCTCTCATGACCCAAGATTTCTTGGCTCCAGACCTTAACTTCCATTGTTCTCCCTCTGAAGTCATTTTTTTCTTCAATTTGTCCCTTTTTTTTCCCTTTTAGTCCAAACTCTCAGTGGTTCTGTTTATACAGATACTGAAACTCTCTTGTGCGTTTTCCATGCAGTATGTAGGGATCACCCCATCAGACAATAGCACTTTCCACAAATCCTTTCTGGATATGTCCATCTCCAATCCTGTCTTTGAGAAGTTGTTGACTGGTTCCATGTTTGGTTAAATCCTCACATGGGACACTATTTTCTGGGGACTCATTTTCCAAAGGCTCAGAATTTTCCAAACTATCAGTTTCTGGTTTCTTTGCTCCCAAGAGTTCAGTTCTCAACTTATCCCTTTCCTGTTGAATTTTTACTATAAGCTGCAAGTAGAAGCCAGGCTGCATTTTCCACATTTAGTTTGGAATTCTCTTCAGCTAAGTATTCCAGTTCATCACTTTCAAATTTTACCTTCCATTCAACACCAGTATTCAATTTTACCAAATTCTCTGCTACTTTAAAACAAGGGTCACCTTCCTTCAGTTTGCAATGACACATTCATTATTTCTGTTCTCATCAGAACATATTTAGAGCCCATATTTCTACCAACAATCTGTTCAATGTACTCTAGGTCTTTTCTATCAAGCATATAACAATTCTTCTAGAATCTTCTCCTTATCCATTTAAAAAGCCATTCCAACATTTTCAATATTTGCAACTTGCAGCCACATGGGTTTCTCTGGTACCAAAATTTGTTTTGGTTTGCTAAAGCTGCTAGAATGTAATATACCAGAAATAGATTAGCTTTTATAAGGGGGATTTATTGAGTTACAAGTTACAATTCTAAGGCTGTGAAAATGTCCAAATTAAGGCACCAAGAAGAGGATACTTTCTTAGAAAAAAGGCAGCTGGCATCCTGGTTCCTCTGTCACATGGGAAGGCACATGGTAACATCTACTGTCCTACTCTCCCAGCTTCTAGTCTCAAATAGCTCTCTCAGCTTCTGACATCTCCTGGGGTGTTTTCTATCTGCATTTCCACACCAGTGTCTGAGCTTTCTCCAAAAATGTTTCCCTCTTAAAGGACTCCAGTAAGCTGATTAAGACCCACCTTGAATGGGTGGGATCACATCTCCATGGAAACATCCTAATCACAAGGTCCCATTCAGCAATATGTCAGCTCCCAAAAGATTGGATTAGAAGAACATGGCTTTTCTGGGGTACATAACAATTTCAAACCAGCACACACCACAATTTCTTCAACACTTGTTATTTTCCATGTTTAAATAGTAGCATTCTAGTAGGTGTGGAATGATAGCTCATTGTGTATTTTTTCACTTTTCATTTCTTTTTTTGTTATTGCAAACATAGTTCAAAGACTGCATGTAAGCTTTCATGCGGATTCCTCAAATATTAACCTCTTAGCTAACCACTGTATAGTCATCAAAATTTGGAAATTAGCATTGCTGCAATAGTGTTATTTTATCTACAGATCATACTCAAATTTTGCCACTTATCCCAGTGTTTTGATTTGCTAAACCTGCCAGAATACAATATACTAGGAATGAATTGGCTTTTACAAAGGTGATTAGGTAGGTTACAAATGTACAGTTCTAAAGTCATGGAAATGTCCAAATTAAGTCATCAATAATAGGATAAATTCTTGGAGGAAAGGTTATTGACATCTGGGGGTTCTCTGTCACATGGGAAGGCATGTGGCAAAGTCTTCCATTACCTCTTTCCTGGGCTCTGGTTTCAATGACTTTCTCTCTTCTCCAGAGGCATTTCTCTGGCTTTCAACTCTTAATTTCTCTCTCGGCTCTCTCCAAAACTGACTGTTTCAGTTCTATGGGTCCTTGCTTAGCATCTCCTGGAACATTTCTATCTCCAAGCATCTGTTATCTCTCTGCTCTCTGTATTGGCTCTGAGGTCTCTCTATATTTTCTGCCTTTTATCCTCTTCATAAAGGAATCCAGTAAAAGGATTAAGACCCACATTGATTAGGCTGTTCACTTTTCCATGGAAATAGCCTAATCAAAAGGTCCCACCCACAATTGGTCTGTACTCACAAGAGTGGATTATAAGAACATGGCTTTTCTGGGGGTACATAACAGTTTCAAATCAGCATACTCAGTATGAGTTTTTGTTTTGTGCAGCCTCAAGTCCAGGATATCACATGCTGCATTTAGTTGTAGCTCCTTAGTATCCTCCAATCTAGGAAGTTTCTTAAATTTTTTTTTTTTTTGTCTTTCTTTAGCCAGTTATTTGTAGAGCATTGGCCAGTTTTTTCTTCTTTGTGTGTGTGTGTGTGTGTGTGTGTGTGTGTGTGTGTGTGTGTGTGTGTGTGGTGTATAATCCAGGAATTGAACCTGGGTCTTCCGCATGAAAGGCGAGCATTCTACCGCCGAACCATCCATGCATCCTCTGGCCAGTAATTTCCTAAAATGTCCTTCATTTTGGAATTGTTGATATTTCCTCATGATTAAATTCAGGTTTTACATTTGCTGGCAAAAATACCACAGAAGTGATGTTGTGTCCTCAGTGCATCATGTCTGTAGCACATGATTTTGATTTGTTCATTATTGGTAATATTAACTTTGATCACTTGGTTAAAGTAATGTCTACCAGTTTCTTCACTGCAAATATACTGTATTTGGCTTTTGCATTTGAAAAAGGAGTTCAAAATCTGTACTGAACAAGTGTAAATATACAAATTCTCCCAAGACAGTGTTGCAGGACCAGTCATTGGATGTAGTGGTTTTTCTCTTCTTTCTTTATTCTGGCATGGGCAGGCTCCGGGAATCAAACCCAGGTCTCTGTCATGGCAGGTGGGAATTCTGCCGCTGAGCCACCATTGCACTATGCTGAATGCAGTGGTTTTGATTTGCATTTCCCTAATGGCTAATGATGTTGAGCATCTTTTCATGTGCTTTTTGACCATTTGGTATCTTCTTTGGAGAACTGTCTCTTGAAGCCTTTTGCCCATTTTCTAATTGGGATGTTTATCTTTTCTTGTTGCATTGAAAGATTTCTTTATATATTCTGGATATTAAACCTTTATCAGATATATGGTTTCCAAATAATCTTTTCCATGTGTAGGCTGTCTTTTTACTTTCATGATGAAGTTCTCAGATGCACAAAAGTTTTAAATTTTGATGTCCTATTTATGTATTTTTTGCATGCTCCACTTTTGATGAGGGTTACTTTTATGGAAGAGGTTTCTTAGGAGATTTATTCATTATATAATCTTTACTTCTGATCTCATTTGCTACAGTAAGTGTAGAGTGCAAGCTAGGAATACTAATCTCATCTTTCACATTGATGTTTCTTTTTTCTTTTGCCCACAATAGCTTGGATCATCTGAAACAGGGCTTATATAAGTATATCATTCATCACTAGCTAAAAACTGTCATCATTAACTTTATTAATCAAAAGCTGCTCTTAAAGATGAATTGAAATACAAAATAGCCAGCCTGGTTCCATATAATGAAGACATTAATTTGATACTCATGACAACCAATTTAATATAATTCAATGATCACGCTTTATTTAGAAAGCCATCAATTAGTATATTTTTCCTTAATGTACTATTTTGTCTCTATAGCAAAAGATTTCCTAAAAAGTTAATATGCTATCCTTGAACATAAAAGGATATTTATCTCAGTACTCTCAAATTCCAAAATGTGAAACTGTTTTGTGCATAAAGAGGACATTAATGATGGATTAAAAAGCTTACAATGCCATTCTTTATTTTAGGATATCGCTTATTTTCTTTGAGTAACGTAATTACAAATATGGTAGTAGAAATCACAGCAAGAGACCCTTATGCCTCTGGTCTTTCTTATTTAGGGTGGATATTAAAATGGCCTAAATACACATAGTGAGATGTGAACTTGCAAAAATGTTAATTAGATTTTATTGCTTGTGTGTGTGTGTGTGGGCGGCATTTGGGAGAGGTTTTTGGCGGAGCAAATAGAATATGAACTCATGGTATTCGTTTTCTTTATATGATTGATACTTAAAGCAACAGAGAGATGTAGTATACCATGAAGTTTATGTGGATCTGGACTTCTTAATCATCCCCTAGAGAGCAGCATTTCTTCCTATGATGAGAAGAAACAGGAGCAAACATTTCATTACTAACTTGGAATTAATTATATTTTGTGGATGTTGTGTTTACTGTGAATGAGAAGTTGAATTTGATGTTTTAAGTAGTTCTGATTTGGATTAGGTTTCAAATGCTAGATGAGGAATTTTAAATAAGGAAGCGATGCTGTTTCATTAATAGTTCATGGAAATTTACCATTTGAAAGGCTGATTTGAGGTTTTAGAACCTATTATAGGTTATTAGAAGAGATGCCATTTAGGGTTTTCACAGATTGTTGAAATCTGTCAGTTTTTTTTTTTGGGGGGGGAGTAGGGGGCTATGCAAAATACTATGTGTATGAAGTGTGTATATCTCTTGTATGTGTTGAATGGTTGTTGTTTCTAATAGGCATTGGTGGAAGCTTTTCAGAATTCCAAAGGGCTTTAAAAATGGATAAAGAGGCTGGCAGAGATTTACATTTAAGCAATACTTTCCAGGTTCTGTAGTTCATCTTGTAGGCTTTCCTCCCTACTAAAGAAGCAGTATAACAATTAAATAGTAAGTAGCCATTAAACATTCATTAGGGACTCAGAATTGGGGAAAACACTCATGTTTACTTAATGACTATGTTCTCTCTCCACCAAGGCACGGGTCCTTGGAGACTGTTGGAATTGGGTCCATAATAGAGGAGGTCAAAATTTTCCTTGTCACTGACTTGAAGAAGGGTAAGTAAAGAACAAACATGCTTTTAATTCTTTAATGGATTTTAAAAACTTGTTTCCCAAGAGGATAATACTAGACTAGGAGCCAGGACTATTGTGTTCCAGTTCTATTGCCACCAATAAGCAGTTTTGTCACCTTGGGCAAGTTTCTCTGCTCTTTTAGAGGTTGGAAAAGTATAGATTTATTTTTCAGATAGAACGTGGGCAACATGAGAGAACAACATGAGAAGAATACATTAATATTTTAATAGTGTTCAGAGGCATAAGCATGAACTGTTGTAGGAAGTATGTACTTGAGGGAAAAATAAGTTTATCATTGAGAATGAATTCCTATAAAGCTTAGTGAATCTGTCAAGGATTGATGGCTTGACCTTCAACCCATCCATATATTTTCCAGCTCTTAAAAGCAGAGTGTTTCTTCTTCCCCCTTCTTCTGCCCTTTCTCCTGACTACAAAAGAGAGAGGTTTTTTTTGGTATTTAGAAAATACAGACAACTAAAAGGAAGAAAATAAGAACAATTTTACTACTCAGAAGTAAAACCCATATGATTTTAATATAAGCTTATAGTTTTCTTTCCTCTTTATGTGTATGAGTATGAAACATAATTGGAAACATATTGAATGAGATATTTCCAACCCACTACTTTTATTTCATAAAATACTATGAACACTTTTCACATGAATGAGTATTCTACTAAATAATAATTTTACATAAATACATAGTATTCCAGAATGTATAGCTCATTGAAAGACTTTATTTTCCATTACAAAATATTCATTGCCTCCAAATATGGAAAATGTAGAAAGAAAAATAATATCAGTGATAGTCCCATTACGTGAATTAGTCTTTTATTTCAGTCTGTTTTTCAATTAATATTCATTGTATTTATAATTTCTATTCTGCTTTTTTTAGCAGTATGGCATAAATATTTTCTTATATTATTAAATTTTATGTTATATGTTGTTAGCATTAAAAGTCATGAACACAACAGATGGTTTATATTATAAATGATAGCATATATTCTTTCATAATCTTTTTGTTTCAACTACTAATATATATTTACATGTGAATTAATATATTTCGGTGCATTCTTGGTGAGTAGCTGCATTGTAATCCATTTCAGTGACTTACCATTGTTGTACATTTAAGCTCTCAATTTTTCCCAAAGAGTGTTGTGGTGAATATTCTTAGGGTCAATTCTTTTCTCACATTCTTAATTATTTCTCTAGGACAGATTCCTAGAGTGTAATGTATGGATTACAAACTATTTTTTAAAAGCTTTTTATATGCACTGTCAAAATGCCACTCAGAAAATTTGTACTAAAATTCATCTCTCATAGTAACAAATGCAAGCCATTTTTCCAGGTGAAGAAATGGGATGCCATTGCTTTTTAATTTCGCATGTCTTTAATTACTAGTTAAGTTGATTTTTCCCAAATGTTTACTTACCACTTGTATTCTTTGGTGAAATATTTTTTAAGCCTTTCATCCACTTTTTTGGACAGTGTTTGTCAATTTTGTTCTGATTTATGTGAATTTTTAGGATATTAAAATTACTAATCATTTTTTCTGTTTCATATCCATTTCCAGTCTGTAGTTTGACTGTTAATTTGATTTTTTGTGCTTTTAATGTTCAAAAGTTTTACATTTTAATGAGTCACATCTATCCATCTTTTCCTTTATATTCCTGCCTTTGATTTTATATCAGAAAAGTACCCCACACATACCTAGATTAAGTAAGTTTAAAACTTCCATGGTTTTAAAGTTTAAATTTCTAATCTAAGGAAAAATTATTTATTTTAGCAAATGGCATAATGCAAGAGCCAAAGTTTTATTCCCCCTAAATAGTTAGCTAATTATATCAGCACCATTTATTGAATAATCAATCATTTCCACATGAGTGGTTATTCTCTAAGCCTGCACTTTTGTTTTGGATTCTTTATACCCCAAGTTCTGTATTTTCTAGTTCCTGTGTTTTGATGGAGTTCATTCCCCAATAGTTTATATTTTTATATGTTTAGGGATTTTGCCCCAAAGAGATTTATCTTCTCATTATTTTAGTTGTGCATAGAAATCAAAATCTAAACATCATTTTAGTTATGCATAGAAATTTCTCATAATTTTGACAGCATCAATTCATTGTTTCCTGATTTCTAGCATCATTGTTGAGAAGCCTGATGACATTTGATTTCCTAATTTTCAATGTTTTTCTTCTGTGGAAGCTTTTGTGTTGGGATTCTTTATGCCAATATATTAAAATTCCACAATGGTATGTCTTTGTATTCATCTTGTTTCATTTATTATGCTGGGCACTTTATGGGCCTTTTAAATGGGGAGTTCATATTGTTGAGCTCTGAGAATTTTACTGGTATTATTTCTTTGATTATATGCTCAACACCGTCTCCTCTAGTCTTTTTTTTCCTGGAACTCTTATTAGTTAGATATTCATTTAAATGTTGTCCATCACCTGATTTTTTTTCTACTTTCAGGAAGATTTCATCGAACTAATCTAATCCCTTTACAGATTAAAAAAAATTCTGCTATAAACTTTTTAATTTTATGAGCTCTTTCATGATCTTTGAATATTCCTTAGAAAATATTATTCTTATTTTCATGACAATTTTTTTTTTTTAGTTGACGAGTTTTATTTAATGTTACCCTGCAGGGTTGGTGAAAGTAGGGGCAGGAAAGGGTCAAGTATGAAGCTCTGTCCTCAGAGAGTAACCTGTGTAGGCAGAGAATGTCAGGACGTCTCAGGCAGAGATAGAGAGGTCCATGACAAATCTTTCATTTCTCAGAGTAAATGTTTAATTTCCTAAACATTTTTCTTTTGCTCCTTCATTGTTCATGTTTTATCTCTCCCACTCCCCCATCCCTGTTGCTGTGTTTTGGTCTCTAAATTTTCTCAAATATCTGTTGAGTTTTGGTTGTGCTTTCTTACTGAAGAGTTAAGGAAACTGGACACTCCATTCTTGGGTTTCTGTGTGACTGAGACATGTAGCCTAGTGGCTTCACCACAGAGTGAGAATGATTTGTCATTGGGAATACCCACATGCGAGAGTGTGCAGTTCTTTTTTTCTTGAGCTATTCAATATTCTGAAAGAAATCCTCCCATCTCCTTCTTGCAGTCAGGAGTTCTTCCTCACAGCCAGAGTTCTGGATGCTGAGCCTCAAACTGATGTTGGGGGTCTTATACCATGTCAGTATGTAGATTTCCCTTAATTTTCCTATTTTCAATTTGGTGACTTTCCCTCCCTCAGCTTGCATATGTGCCTGATTTCCAAGCTACTCAGGTCAAATTTCTTTACTGAGTAAGCTTCTTGCTCCTTACAAAGTGAGAAGGGGTAGTTGCCTTGTTCTGAGGAATGAGAGCGTAGACTTGGGGCTCTAACTCTCATTAGTAGGGTGGTAAAGCCAGACACAAATGTGAGAAGAATATAGGTTCTGATGGAGTGACTACAAAATATCTGTAAAGCCAACAGTGGCCAATAGAATTGGTTAGGGAGGAATATGAAAAATGAATAAGTGAAGGAAGTTAAAACAACCTTGTAGAAGTAAAGAATTTTGTCTACACAACCAATAAAATAATTATGTAAGTGTTCAAGTTTAACCTAAGAGGTTTGAGATTGCAGAACTAGAACCATCTGAGCCCTTTGTAGTCATAATGACTTTAAAGATTATTACGCTTAGGAAGAAACTCACTGGATAAATAGTCTCTCTGGTTCTGTGTCATAATTTCCTGATCATAAGCAACTATGTAGTAAGCTAAATAGTAAATCTGAGCCTGCCTCAGATGTTATGTACTGTGCTCATAAATTATCCATCCAGTAAGACAACTTTCTTAAGACGGTTCATGTTCTTCCCTAATGGATATTGTCTTTTTGACTTGAGATGATTAAGAATTAAATATATAGATGATGAAGTAAATCATAATCATAAAATTGATGTTGCTGAGTAAGTTTAGGAAAGTTTGCAAGAACATTATTTAAAGTGCTTGCAGGGAGAGGCGTTAACAATAGTCAAAACATGTTGACATATTTTTGGAAGATAGGAAGTGGGAGAGTTAGTAGAGCGGAGAAAAATAAGTACTAAGTATTCATTGCCCTACAGATGTTTTTAAGTCATGCATATTTTTATTCTTATATTTTAAACAAGTATATTAAAAGTTATATCTTAAAAGAATCAACGTTAAGCATTTCTCAAAATCTAATTAGAGATTTTGGCATATTAGAGACTCTTGATAAATTAGCATTTTGTTAAATTTAAATGTAAGATCAGTTTTAGGTTTGTATTGTAAGCTAAAAATGTTAAGTTAAACTGAGCAAGTTTAAAAAGATACTGGAATGTTTAGAGAACTTTAAAGTCACTACTTTTATAAGTTTAACCTACTAGATTTTTTAATTTAAGAATTATCGAGGCACTTGGAACTTGTTTGTTTATTGGGACTGTACATTTCCCCCATTATATATTTTAAATGTTTTAAAGTCAAATGTGTCAAGTTTATAAATGCAGTTTAGAATGTCTAAGGAAAAACTTTAAAACCAAGTTTGTAATTGATACTGTTTAAGGTGAATTTCATTATGTTCAATCTGAGTCGATCAAATACTGAAAACAAATATTTTATATAAAATTTACTATACCTATAAATAGATGAATAAAGTTATGAGTTGAATTTAAAGGCTTAAGGAAATTTAAGTATTAAAATTTTTCTTTAATTAAAAATTTAATTTTTAAATGAAAATGAAAATTTTCAATTTAAAATAAGTGATTAAATACATTCTTCAATATTAAAAAGCCACTCTTTGATATAAAAATCTCTCATATTGATACTAAGTATTCCTCAGATAGATGTGCCACCAATGCCTCATTTTCATCCCCATGTCTTGCTCTGCCTTCTCAATGAATGTTACTCCTGAGCCTTTTCAGGTTTCTGAAGTTTTCCAAAGGACAGCTTGATTCTTACTGGTATTCTACTCTACAAGCGCTTAGTATTCATATTTCTCAGCTCTGTTAGTTCTGCCATTTTTTTATATTCCAGAAATTTGTTGACTTTTTTTTTTTTTTTTTAACATGGGCAGGCACCGGGAATCGAACCCGGGTCCTCTGGCATGGCAGGCAAGCATTCTTGCCTGCTGAGCCACCACGGCCTGCCCTGTTGACATCTTTTGACTAATGTTCTCTCCTCTCCTGTAATCTTTGTATGAGTTTGTACTTTTTTGTGTGTGCCATTTTAGTGAGAGAGTAGAGGTAAATATGTGTGCTTCATCTGCCAGGTATAACTGGAATTTAGCATGTGTTTCCTGTCACTTTATTTTCAACCTCTCTGGGTAATTTTGTTTTAGCTGTCCTTTACAAATAGCTGGTACTGAAGTTTAGTTGAATTAAAAACAGCAACAACAGTGGAAACTACCACGCATAATTCTGAGAATATTTGCTTTAATAGGAGAGCTGAACACATTCCATTTTTTTGTGATAACATGTTTGCTAATTTACCTGTTATCTTATTTGGTGAGTTCTATTTTTTATGCCTTTAAAAAAATCTAAGATTTTAAGTCATAGGCACTTTTATTCTTCTAGTAGTTACTCATGTTTTAAGCAATAATATTTAAACTTACATTAAAAAAAATCACTGTTGAGAATTTTTCAATATCTAGAACTTACCACCCATACCCCATGACTTTCATCCTCTTAAGATCTTACGAACCCCTACTATCAACCATGTTTTGTTTAGAATAATTTGAATTTTAGTCCTATATGTTATTATCTAAACAAAATTATGACCTACTTTATTAGAAATTGATTCTTAAAACTGCTTTAAAGTCCACAGCCATATTATCAAAATTATTTAAGAGGAGCCAAAAATTTGCTGCTTGGTCAGGCCACGGTGGCTCAGCAGGCAGAGTTCCTGCCTGCCATGCCAGAGACCCGGGTTCGATTCCTGGGGCCTGCCCATGCCAAAAAAAAAAAAAAAAAAAAAAAATTTGCTGCTTTCTCTATCACTCGCATCATTGCAGGTTTTTGTTAAGTAATTATTTTAATAAAGGGTTTGAGGTTGTGATTTGAGCCTTGCACCTGAAAAGTCTTTATTTTGAATGGTACTGGATTCAAAGTAACTTTCACTCAGAAAAAGACAATGTTCTATTGCCATTGTCATGGTGTCCAAAGTTGTGGGTAAGACACCTCATGACAATTTATACCTTGTTCCTGTGTTTTCACTTTTAAAACCTTAAAGATTTTGTTTCCTTTAAGTTCAGAAAATTTTACCAAGATGTTTATAGAAGTGATGTATTTGTTTGCTTAATTCTTTCTACCTGCACTCAGTGGACCCATTCCATTTGATGATTAGAATCTTGCTTCAGTTCAGATATTTTTTCATCTCTATTATTTCTCTGATTACGTCCCCCTGTTTTCTCTATTTTTTTTGTTTTTGAATGCCTATTATGCAGATATGTGAACTTATGTTACATTCTTTGTGCTTTCTAATTTTTCATCTCTCTCTCTTTTTTTTCTTTTTTGCATGGGCAGGCACTGAGAATAGAACCTGGGTCTCTGGCATGGCAGAAGAGAACTCTACCTGCTGAGCCACCATGGCCCACCCTAGTTTTTCATCCTCTTTTAAAATTTTCTGTTCTTTTTCATTGTGTCTTGGGAACATTCCTTTGCTCAATATTCTAGCTCATTAATTCACTTTATGGTTCTGCTATTCAGCCTATGTACTGAGATTTTTAGCAATCATGTTCTTAAGTTTCTAAAAGGTATTACTTAGTAGCAGCCTATTATTTTTCCCTCATGAAAACATTTCCTGGTAAATACTTACAGGAATACCAATTGTACTAATTAGTACATTTAGATCATTTTCCTATTTCACATATTAAATATTTCAATATTGGGGATGAATACTTCCTTTTCTTCATATTTTGGTGCTTCTCATGCTGTGGCTTTTCTCAGTTATTTGGTGATTCTTTATTTTAATGTGTTCATATATGTAGATGAAAGTTAAGAGGTAGCAGACAGATGAGAATCCTGTTTGCTGTCACTGAATACTTGTTCTGGTTACATAAACCCTGGGTATTAATTTCTTATTGCTGCTATAACAAATTACCACAAAGTTATAACAATGCAGACTTGTTATCTTACAGTTATGGAGGTCAGAAATCTAAAATGGGTCTCATGGGACTTAAACTGTCAGCAGCCTCCTCTGGAAGGTCTAGGAGAGAGATGTTTCTTCTCTTTTCCAGCTTCTAGAAAGTTCTCACACCTTTGGCTTATGGCCCTCTTCCATCTTCCATCTTCTAAGGCAGTGATCACATCATTCTTTCCTCTGCTTCCATCATCATGTCTCCTCTGATTGTGACTTTCCTCCCTCTCCCTTTCACTTATCAGGAACCCTGTGATTATATGGGCCCATCTGCACAATCCAGGATAATCTCCCCATCTCAAAACCATTAATTTAATCATAACTGCAAAGTCGCTTTTTTCATGTAAAGTAATATGTTCACAGGTTCAGGGATTAGAACATAGATATATACCTGGGTTATGATGGTTGTACAGAACTGTTATCACATATGAGAGCATAAACAGAGTGATTCTTCTAGTTCATCAGCATCCGACAGCCACAATAGTACAGATAACAATAGTACAATAGTTATACAAAACAAAAACCTATGCTTTATATAACATTATCACTATTGTTACACAAAAAGGCTCTTTTATGTATGTAATTTAATTCACTGAATAACCCTAAGGATGGACATTAGCACCCACATTTTACAAAAGAGAAGTCTGAGGATAAATAACTTGCCCAAGTCCACAGTAAACAGTAAATGGCAGATTTCAGATATTGGTGATACTACTTCAGAATCTGTGCTTGTTTATATCACATCACTGGTAGTTTGCAATTTAAAATTGATCATGTTGTATATAATCCATTTATGACTTGTTCAAATTTTTAAAAAACGATTAAAAACTTTTGACATAGTCTGTGCACATGGTACAAAATTCTAAGATCTAAAAAAGTATCAGTGAAAAACAAATCTCCTCCCATCTCTGCTTGAGGCCTTTTAAAGAATTGTCTACTGTTATTACTTTTTTGTATATGCTTCCAGAAATATGCTTTGTCTATGTGTATTCTTTCATTTTTGCATATACCAAGCACATTGTTCTGGGTCTTGCTATATTCACTAGACAAATACCTCAGAGATCCTTTCAATTGATTCACAAAAAGTCGATTCATTATTTTTTCATTATTAATTAATAGATTTAAACTTTTTAGACCAGTTTTAGGTTTACATAAAAAAATGAGCATAAAATACAAAGAGTTCCCATCTCACAATACTCTCCCTTGTTGCTAACATCTTGCATTAGCGTGGTTTATATGTTAATGAACCAATACTGATACATTATAATTAAAATGTCCATATTTTCATTAGAGTTCACTTTTTGTGTCATATGCTTATATGGGTTTTGATACTTCTATAATGCCATATATCTATCATTTCAGTATATACTGAATAGTTTCACTGCCCTAAAAATGCACTGTGCATTACCTGTTCATCCTTATCTTACCCCATCCCTAAATTCCTGACAACCACTAATCTTTTCACTGTCTCCATAGTTTTGCCATTTCTGTAATGTCAGGTAGTTGGATTCACTCAGGATGTAGACTTTTCAGACTGAATTCTTTCACTTAGCGGTATTTGTTTAGGGTTCCCCCATGTCTTTTTATAGCTTGATAATTCACTTCTTTTTATCACTGAATAATATTGCATTGTATGGATATACCACAGTTTCTTTATCCTTTCACCTATTGAAGGACATCTTGGGTTACTTCCAAGTTTTGGAAATTATGAATAAAACTGTTATAGATATTCATGCTTAGATTTTTGTGTGGACCTAACTTTTCTACTTATTTAGGTAAATATCAAGGAACATGATTGCGAAGTCATATGATATCTGTTTCCTGGCTAGTAAAACAAATACCATGCCATAGGTTGGCTTAAACAATAGAAACTTATTAACTCATGATTTTGAGGCTAGAAGTCCAAAATCAAGGTTTCATCAAGGCAATGATTTCTCTTAGAAGACTGTGGTGTTCTGGGGTTGTCTGCTGGCAATCGTTGATCCTTGGCTTTTCCATCACATGGCAAAGCATATGGCGGCTTCTCTTGGCTTCTCTGGGTTCTGTTCTCCTGGCTTTTTTTCTCTTTGAGTAGAAAAATAGGATTAAAACCTGTCTTGACTCAGTTAGGCTGAAACTTGACTGAAGTAACCTTATCAAATGTCTTATTTACAATGGTTTACACCCACGGGAGGAATGGATTAAAATTAAAAACATGATTTTCTGGGGTACATAACTTCAAACCTTCACATATAGTAAAATTGTATTTGGCTTTATACGAAACTGCCAAACTCTCTTTCAAAGTGGCTTTTGTTCCTGGTGTTGCCAGTGCTTTAGGATTTAGCCATTCTAATAGGTGTGTAGTGGTATTCCATTGTTGTTTTAATTTGCAATTCCCTAATGACATATGGCGTTGAACATCTCTTCATATGCTTATTTGCCATCTGTATATCTTCTTTGGTGAAGAGTTTTCTCAGATTTCTGGCCCATTTAAAAAAATATTTTTATTGACAAATCTTCACACATACAGACCATACATGGTGTACAATCAGTGGCCCACAATATCATCACATAAGTGTGTTTTCATCACCATGACAGTTTTTAGCACATTTGCATCATTCCAGAAAAAGAAATGAAAAGAAGAAGAAAAAACTCATAAATCCCACACCCTTTACCCCTCCCTCTTATTGACCACTAGTATTTCAATCTACCCAATTTATTTTACCCCTTATCCCCTCTATTATTTATTTATTTTTATTCATATTTTTTTTACTCATCTATTCAATATCTTGGATAAAAGGAGCATCAGACACAAGGTTTTCACAATCACACAGTCACATTGTAAAAGCTATATTATTACACAATTATCCTCAAGAATCTTGACTACTGGAACACAGCTCAACAGTTTCAGGTACTTCCCTTCAGTCCCTCCAATACACACAGAAATGAAAAAGGGATAGCTATATAATGCCTAAGAATAACTTCCAGGATAATATATCGACTCTGAAATCTCTCAGCCACTGAAACTTTATTTTGTCTCATTACTTTCTTCCCCCTTTCGGTCAAGAAGGCTTTCTAAATCTCATGATGCTGGGTCTTGGCTCATACAGGGAGTTCTGTCCCTAAGTTGCTAGGGAGATTTATACTACTGGGAGTCATATCCCACATAGGGGAGAGTCTGTCCCATTTTTTAGTTGGGGTTTTTCCTAAAGTTGAGTTTTAAGAGTTTTTCATTTTGGATACAAGTACTTTATCAGATAAATGCTTTGCAAAAATTTTCTCCCAGTCTGTAGCTTGTCTTTTCACTCTCTTAAGACCAATTATTTTAGACTGTTATATAGTATTCTAATGTATGGATGTGTCATAGTATTTTCTGTTAATTTTATCATACAATAAGTTGTTTTTTTTTATTGGGTGAATCAATTATCTAAAAATATTTCTAAAATTAATTGCTAAATGATCCATAGCTTATAGAATATAAGAAACTGTTTTCTAAAAACCAAAAATAAACATTCTTTTATCCCTTAGTGCCTTGGAATCTTTGTACTGTGTGGAATTTTAATTCCCTTCAAATAGATGTCTCTCCCTGTCTCTTCCTCTGACTGTCTCAATATTTTGAAAATCATCTTTTACACTTATGCTATGCTCACTCTCATAAGTTTAAGGATTGAGTTTTGAATTTGTCATCAGTATCAATTCCATTTCTGTTGGTTTGGAGTTTTTTTCAGAAACAGACACCATTTCAGAGACAGGTTTTCTAAAATTAAAAAAAATTATAAGATAATGTATTGGTTATAGATTTTTTTTAGGTGGAAGAAGAAAATTTAAAACGTATACATTAGGTTACTTCAAATGGTCGTTCCTACTTTTCTTAGAATCATAAAACCCTTCTCAAATTTGTGTTAATACATATCCACTGCCATGACTGAAGGTAGATTCGGTGAGCCTCTTAAAAAAACCAGTGAACTATAATATGCAAGGAGGCTGATCTTTCAACTGAAGCCTCAGCTCATCCTTCAGGGAGTTCTGCAACCCTTCACTGTTATCCCAAATTGGGGAAAGAGGGCTGGACTTCTATTTCTATTCTAGTTCCTTTTTAACCCCCCCCCCCGTTTTTTTAGCAGGGGCAGTCACCGTGAATCAAACCTAGGTCTCCGGCATGGCAGGCAAGAACTTTGCCTACTGAGCCACTGTGGCTTGCCCTATTCTAGTACCATTTAACAAAATATTGTGCTGGGATTTTGATTGGAATTGTGTTGAATCTATAGATCAATTTGGTAGGAATTGGTACATTAAGAATGTTGAGTCTTCCAATTATTAAACATAGTATATCTCTATTTATTTAGATTTTCTTTGTTTTACTTCATCAGTGTTTGTAGTTTTCAGCATACAAATCTTGTATATATTTTGTAGATTTATACCTAAGTGTTTCATGTTTGGGTGATATTGTAAATGGTATTTTAAAATAAGTTCCAATTTCCAATTGCAAATTGCTAGTATATGATGTCCTCTGACTTTGCTAAACTGACTTATTCATTCTAATATTTTTGAAGATTATTTATAATTTTCCTTTTAATCATATCACCTGCAAATAAAAACATTATTATTTTTCACTTAATATCCTTTTAAAGACCTATGATCTATAGTGATGCCTCTTGCATTTTGATATTGGCAATTTGCATCTTCTCTCACTTTTTCTTAATCATTCTGGGGGGAGGTTTATTCATTTTTTAAATTTTTTCAAAGAAGCAATTTTTTGCTCAATTTGATCTCCCCCTTTTTAATGTTTTCAAAATCATTGATTTCTGCTCTTGTCTTTATTATTTATTTCCTCCTGCTTGATTTACATATAATTTACTCTTTTTCTCTTAGTTCCTTAAGGTGAAAGCTTAGAAAATTTTTATGTGAACTTTTTCTCCTGATAAAAACATCTAATGCCATAAGTTTCTCTTTATATATCCCACAAATATTTTTATACTGTGTTATTTAAAAATTTGATTAAAAGTATTTTCTAATTTCTCTTCTGATTTCCTCCTCGACCAGTGGGTTATTTATAAGTTCATTGTCTAATATCCAAATATTTGAGGGAACTTTTCAGCTCTATCTCTGTTTTTGATTTCTGGTTTAATTCTGTCATTGCCAGAGAATATAATTCATATGATTTCAATTACTTAAAGATTTTGAGGCTTGATTTATGGCCTGGAGTATGTCTTAGTGAATGTTCTATATGTACTTTAAAAAGATGTGTAGGGCAGTGCAAGGGTAGCTCAGTGATAAAATTCTCGCCTGACATGTGGCAGTCCTGGGTTTGATTCCCAGAGCTGGCACATGCCAAAAAAAAAAAAAAAAAACAGAAAAGAAAATCTTTCTTTGGGGGCAATGCAGTGATGGCTCAGTGGCAGAATTCTCGCTGGCCATGCTGGCGACCCTTGCTATTGGGTGTTAAATTTTTCATGTTGGTTTATAGTATCATTCAGGTCTCCTATATCCTAACTGATTTTCTGTCTTTCTGTTCTATTAAGTACCAGTGAAGTAAGTAGCATTGAAGTCACATGCTTCAAGCCACATGACAAAGTTTTCTTCCTTCTCTTCTGTACTCCTGTGACTTCCAGATCCCCTTTATAAAGCATCTAGTAATCCAAATTAAGAACCACCCTCATTCACTTGGGCCACACCCTAACTAAATATAAACATCTTTAATTGGTTCTTTTAATAATGAGTTCATGCCTGCAAGAATGTGGGTTAAGATTAAGAATGCGTTTTTTCCCCTGGGGTATATAATGCAATCTATGAGAATTGTCATAGTGTTTATAATACACATTTAAATAATTGCAGTTTATCTTTAAATAGTAGTACACTGCTTTACATATTGTATAAGAATCTTACAAAAGTATACTCCCAATCTCTTCTTCTTTCAATCTTCTGTGCTATTGTTGTGGTATATATATATATATATATATTTTGCACGGGCAGGTACTGGAAATCAAACCCAGGTCTCTGGCATGGCAGGTGAGAATTCTGCCACTGAGCCACCATTGCACTGCCCTATTGTGGTATATTTTACTTTTTACACTCTGTACTATCATCCATCCCCCTCCAATGCATTACTATTATTTTTACTTTAGATAGTCAGGATGCTTAATTTCATGTGTCAACTTGGCTAGATTATGTTGTCCAGTAGCTGGTCAAGTCAGCAGTGGCCTGATTGTTATTGAGGGGGTATTTCATGGATTTAAACAAGCAATGAGAGAAATCTCATTTAATCAGTTGAAGATCTTAAAGAAAGAACAGATGATTTCAGCAGTCAGAAAGAAGAATTTTAATCTCTATCTAAACTAGCTAGCTACTCCTTGGAAATTCATCAAACTCTTCATCAGAGTTCCCAACTTTTGGCCTGTCCTATGGAATTTGGGCTTTTCAATTCTCCAATCTCCTTGGTAACATGAGCCAATTCTTGTAATAAATGCCAATATTTACATATGTCCTGTCATTTCTGTTTCTCTGGACAGCCCTGATTAATACAGATTTTGTTACCAAGAGTAGTTTTTAAGAAACAGAATCATTTTTTATATCATTTTATTGATATGTTCACATGCCATATAATCATCCAAAGTATACAATCAGTGATTCACAGTATCATCATACAGTTATGCATATCACCACAATCAATTTTTGAACATTTGCATTACTCCAAAAAGATAAAATAAGATTAAAAATAAAAAAAGAACATCCCATATACCTATACACTCCTATTATTTATTTATTTATTTTTGTCTTTATTTTCTTATTCATCAAGGTTGCACTTAATAGTGAACTGGCAATAGGGAACCAAAAATTATCATCATTGGGTACTGCTACTTAAATGCTTATAAGAGACAGTGTATTGGCTAGTGTTTTTGGTACTTTAACAGGATTTAGTGAAGTTAAAAAGTGTAATGATATTGGCTTGTCATTTGTAAATATGCTGGATGCAGTTGTTGGAGAAAAGAATGAGTCAAGGCTTCAATTTCCCAGCTCAAGTACCACATGAACACATAAAAGTTTCTATAGCATATCCAGAAAAAAAATCTTTTGTTTCTTGCAGCAGCAGACTTGATATTTTTGAAACCCAGACCCAGAGTTTCATTGTATGTGTGACTGAATTACAATGTAAATTGAATTCTCAACCTTACAGGGTTTTTGTTGTTAAAATGAGGGCATTGATTTGTAAAGAATGGGATTCTGATAATTGTATTGGAGACATATAGGGTGGTAATGATGAGGTTAGGGACATTGAAATCCTAGATTCTGCTCAGTCTTTTTTTGTCAGATAAACTTGTAATGGTCTTCTCTGAGGAATCAGGAAGTTACCTCTAGTTAGCACTGAGGAATTGGCCATCCTGCCTTCATCTGAGGAGATTAACTCTGATGTACCTGATAAAAACCTGTAATTGCCTCCCATAGTGAAAGAGTACTCAAAGCTCCACGTGAAGAGATGAACTCTGTCGCCAGATGAAACTGTAATGGAATACCCTGAGATGCTGGCTTGCAAGACACTGCTAGTTCCTCTCACGACCCACCCCATCATTTCCTCCAGAATTATAATGCAACTGAACTTACAAAGGAACCTGAAAAATACAGTACAAATTGTGTCTTGAGGAGGCATTCTACCTCCAAAAGAATGACATGTTTTTTCCAATTTATATGGACAGAAATAAGGGAGATATATGTGAGACTGAGTATTGATAGTGTGGGATAGTGGTGGAAATAATACAAAGTTGGATCAGGCTGAATTTATTACTATGGGCCTATTAAGCAGAGATTCTGGATTTAGTGTTGTAGTTTGATGGGTTAGAAAGGGCTCTATCCATTTGTTTGTGTGGTTGGCTGAAGCATGGACCCAAAAGTGGCCTAATTACCTGAAGTTGAAATGCTGGAACTGCATTTCAGATGAGAGGGATCTAAAGGCTTAAAAAGATTGGAATGTTAGAGTGGATTTACCATTTAAGACCTGCTCACCCACCCCAGAAACATCCAGAGGGCACACCCTGAATCAAAACTGTAAAGAAGAGATTTGCGGCAAATGGAGATACTGTCTTGAGCCTTTGGAAAGCCCCTACAGAAGTATTACAGGACTTGAGCCAGCCACAAAGCACACGTAAGTTACATGAGGAAGTGATCCAATGTACATGGCCACACTTCTGCCACATTACTTTCTATTTCCCAAGCTGCAGAAATGGCCTCTTGGGGAGTTCTCTATGTTCAGTTGACTAAAAGAAATCTTAGGTTTGGCTTGGCATGATCTACAGATGTCACCTGAAAGTGGTGCAGCACTACAGACCCTCTCTGGGACATCCTTGAGGATGGTGGTGTAGGGAAATCCTCTGAGTAGGCAGAACTTTGAGCAGAGCACTTGGTTATTCATCTTTCTTTGAAGAAGAAATGGCTGGAGGTGCATTTGTATACTGATTCATGGATTATGGTCAATGGTTTGGCTGAATGGAGAAAGGTCTTGTAAGGATCAGTATTGGAAAATTGGTGACAGAGGTTTGCAGGAGAGGTATGTAGATAGACCTTTCTGAATGGGTGAAAACATGAATCTATTTGTGTCTTATGTGAATGATCACCAGAAGGTGATTTCAGCAGAGGATTTTAATAAGTGGATAGTGTTCTACTTTGCTAGCTGCCAGAATGCAATATACCAGAAAGAGAATGGCTTTTAAAAAGGGGAATTTAATAAGTTGCTAGTTTACAGTTCTAAGGCTGAGAAAATGTCCCAATTAAAAGAAGTCTATAGAAATGTCCAATTTAAGGCATCCAGGGAAAGGTACCTTGGTTCAAGAAGGCCGACGATGTTCAACGTTTCTCTCTCAGCTGGAAGGGCACGTGGTGAACATGGGGGCATCTGCTGGCTTTCTCGTGGCTCTACCAAAAAGGACTCGCTCCAAAATGTTTCCTCTTTTAAAGGATTCCAGTAGCAACTCCACCTTCAGTGGGTGGAGACACACCTCCATGGAAATCATCTAATCAAAATTTACTACCCACAATTGGGTGGGTCACATCTTCATGGAAACAATCAAAATGATCCTACCCAGCAACATTGAATGAGGATCAAAGGGCATGGCTTTTCTGGGGTCCACCACAGATTCAAACCGGCACAGATAGGATTATCCTTTCTGTGGATACCAGTCAGTCTCTTTCCTTAGCCACCCCTGTCATTGTCTAATGGGCTCATGAACAAAGTGGGAGGGGTGATAGTGTAGGAGGTTGTGCATGTGCTCAACACCATGGACCTCCCCACAAAGGCCCAGCTGCCTAAAGCCATTGCTAAGCACCCAATCTGTCAGCAGCAGAGACAGTCTAGTCCCTGATCTTGCACCATTCCCTGAGGTGATCAGCCTGCTATCTGGGGGGAGACTGATTATATTTAGCCACTTCCATCATGGAAGGGTCAGTGCTTTGTTCTTACTGGAATGGACAATACTCTGGAAAAGGATTTGCCTTCCCTGCATATAGAACTTCTGCCAAAACTACCACCCGTGGACTTACAGAATGCTTTATCGACTGTCATGTTATTCCACACAGTATTGCTCCTGATCAAAAAATCCATTTTACAGTAAATTAATTTTGGGAATGAGCACATGCTGATAGAATTCACTGGTCATACCATGTTCCCTATCATCCTGAAGCAGCTGGATTGATATAAAGGTGGAATGGAATTATGGCATCAACTGGCTGGCAATACCTTTCAGGGCTGGGCCAATGTTCTCCTAGAAGCTGTATATACTTAAATCTATATTCCTTCTCCCATGCTGTTTCTCCCATAGCAAGCTTTCATGGGTCTAGGAATCAAGGGGTGGAAAAGGAAGTGGCGCCAATCATTATTACCTCTAATGATTCATTGAAAATTTTTTTGCTTTATGTTTCCATGACCTTAAGCTCTGTAGGTCTACAGGTCTTAGTTCCAAAAAGAGAAGTGCCTTCCCCAGAAGATGCAACAATAAATATTAACTTGCATTTAAGACTGCCACCTGGCCACGCTGGGCTCCTCATACCTTTGAATTAACAAGTGAAGAAGGGAATTACCATACTGTCTGGGGTGATTGATCTTGATTATCAAGGGGAAATAGCACTGCCACTACACAATGGAGGTCAAAAAGATTCTGCTTGGATTTCAGTTGATTCCTTAGAGTGTTTCCTAATATAACCACACACTGTGATTATAGTCAATGGAAAACTGCAAGTCTATAATGGCCCAGGCCCTTCGGGAATGAAAGTTTGGGTAACATGCCAGGCAGAGAACCAAGACTACCTAAGGTACTTGCTGAAGGTAAAGGGAACATGGGATTGGTAGAGGAAGAAGATGCCATATCCATGTGAACGGTTGCAGAAAGTGGGGTGGGGGGAGCTATAATTGTTGGGAGTATTTTTCCTTGTTTTGTTATGAATGATATTTGTATATGTACATATAGTAAATATCTTTGTTTCCTTTCCTGTTTTATCTCCTTATCATATAACACAAGTTGTATTAACTTTACATCATGGTTTTTTGGTTATAAGGTATCAAGTTTAAGAGTGAATATTAACCAAGAACTTGTACCCTATTCTGGGGAAAAGGCTAGTGTGTTTCTGGTTGTATGTAGGACAGTTGGATTATATTAGGCAAAGTATGACTATTGTTGTTTTTATTTAAAAACGAAGTGTGGTTTATGGAGATGTGTATGGGTGTCAAGTTGACAAAGGGTGGACTGTGATGGTTAAGTTCATGTGTCAGCTTGGCTAGGTTATGGTGTCCAGTTGTTTGGTTAAGCAAGCACTGGCTTGATTTTTACTGGGAGAGTATTTCATGGCTTTGAATTATAAGTCAGTTGATTGCCTTTACAGCTGATTACATCTACAATAAAAAAAAGAGATTGCCTTCAGCAAAGAAAGAAGTCTCATCCAATCAGTTGAAGACATTAAAAGGAGAGTTCATGATATTAACACTAAGAAAGGAGAATTTCTATTTCTACTTCAGTCAGCCAGCAACTCCTGAGAAATTCTTCAGACCCTCTATTGGAGTTCTCAATTTGTGGCCTGCCCTATTGAATTTGGACTTTCTAATCCCCATGGTCCTGTGAGCCAATTACTATAATCAATCTCTTAATATTTACACTCTCATACATACAGACACATATACAAACATAAATATCCTGTCAGTTCTGTTTCTCTGGAAAATCCTGTATATTTGGAGCTATTAAAATGAGAGAAAATGGTTTTATATTTACCCTTATATAATCACTACTGGAAACTTAGATTTCATTGTATAGGTTCAAGTTTCTTTCTTATATACCTTATTATATTAGTCCTTATTATTGATGGACTTTAATATTTCTTGCTTTACAGGTTTTCTGGTAATAACATTCTCAGAGCTGTTTTTAGAAAAGTATTTTTTACTTGGTATACAATTTTGAGTAGTTTTTTTATTTTTTCTTTTCAACGTTCTAAAGATGTTACCCTGTTGTCCATTGGTGTATAGTTTAAGATAAATAATCTTCTGTAATTTATATATATTTTCCCTCAGTAGTATTGTACCTTTTTTCTATGGCTTGCTCTTGCTTTCAAGATTTTCTCTTCTTTGGTTTTCAGAAATTTGAATGTGCTGTGTTTTCAAGAATGTGCAGGGTTTTGTTTTAAAAATTGTTGCTTCCTGTTTTTAGTATTTATCCTTATTGGGGATTGAATAATTTCACCCACATAAAGACATGTTCATGTCGTAACCCCAAGTCCTTTGGCTGTGGACTTATTTTGTGAATATGATTTTTGAAAATTCATTGTAGATGAGGCCAAATTGAATCAGGTTGGGCCTTAATCCATATGACTGGAGTCCTTATAAGGGGAGGAATTCTAGACAGAGACACAGATGACAGCCAGGAGAAGTAGAATCCAGAGAAGGAGAAGAGATCACCATCTAAAGAAGGATTGTCAGAAAGCCATTGCATACTGTGGTCTTTGGAAAAAATCTGGCCCTCCTGACAGCTTTTTTGGACTATTAGCCTCCAAAATTGTGAATCAATAAATTCCTATTGTTTAAGCCAACCAGTATGTGGCATTTAGTCACAATATCCATCTGAAATTAAGACATTCCTTTTTGGGGCTTTCTCACTTTCTTTGATATTTGATTTGTTATCTTTCATTATATTGGGGAAATTCTTGGCAATAATCTTTTCAAATATTTCTCTGTCTTGTTCTGGTTTTTTTGCCCCTCATATATTAGACCATTTCTTATTTTCCCACAGCTCTTGGGTGCTCTCTTCTATTTTATTAACTCTTTTAGCTCTTGATGTTCGAGCTTGGACAATTTCTATTGACCTATACTCATATTTACTGAATATTTCCTTGGCTGAGTTGAGTCTACTGATGACTCTATGGAAGGAGTAATTCATCTCTATTACCAAGGTTTTTCTTTTTTTTTTTTTAGTTCTGTTCTCTTCTGATCTTTGCCTTATATTCATGCATGTTACTCATCTTTTCAATTAAAGCTTTTTACCATATTAACATAGTCTGATGATTCCTTTTTCTTGACAATGCAATTTTCCTGTTTTTTTTTTTGTGTGTGTGTGTATGTCTTTCAATTTTGGTTTGAATGCTGAACTTAGCACGAGACCAGTAGAGACTGAAGTAAACAATAATTGTGCTTGGAAATAGGAACACTTCTTTTACAACTAGTCCATAAGTTTGTGTGTTTGAGGGTGAAGTGGTTGAGTCGATTTAGTCAAGATATGAGCTGGATTAAATTTGGTTGTTTCTTTGGTTACCTTCAGTGCAACACTGTCTTCGAATTCTCCTGGAGTTATCTTGTGCTTTGTGTGGCATCTGGTTTATTGAAGGGTGTTTCTCAATGTTCATGCTTCACCTTCAGCTTTTGGCTTTTCCTGTGCACTGCGCCTCATAGGTGGCCTGCTTGTATGTTCATGCCTCTTCCCCAGTGGTACACTGCCTTTGTTATTTGGAGTTTGTTATGTTGAAGATGAGAGGTGGGTGGAGTATTCTATTGTCCTGGTTCAGCCTAGTCTTAGTCCTAGTCTTATCCCTGGGTTTGGGAGTGGGGTTCTTTCTGCGATCTTGTCCTCTTTCTCCATTGCAGCCAACATCTGCCTTGTTCTTTGTCAGGTCTTGTGCAGAAAAGTTTCCTGCCACTCTACCAGTGATAGGATATCTGTAATAGTTTCAGTCCAGGACAGTTTCTTATCCTTCCCCCAAAGGTAGAGGGTGTTTATTTTGCTCTTACCTAAGCTACTGTTAGTCTACACATATATTTTGGGGGTAACAAAGTTTGCTGCCCTTATCACAGCAACTGAAAATTTTGTTTTGTGGGGAAGAAGGGTTGGAGTGGGATTTTGAGCTTTTCTCAGAGTGGCAACAGTGAAGAAAGTTTTCTCTGATCTCCTGCCCTGACGTTAATCTTCCATTCCATAGCTCTATCAGTCAAATACTTCTGGATAGTGTGGTATATAATAATAATAGATCCAGTGGATCCTGTTTTCATTGCCCAACTGCTAGACCTCCTATGATGTAAAGTTGGTCACTTGGTTTGATACAATGTTATCTAGGATCTTGTGTTGGTGCAGAAAGTATTCTCATGTTGGATAGTAGTGATGGCTTAGGACATGGAGGCAGGAAAGGGAATCCCACATCCTAATCCCATGTCAATCCCTTGTAAGATGAATCTCTATCCTTTCATGGTGGAAGGCTTCTAATGTAGTCATCTTGTCACCAAGGGGCTATTTGGTCTCAAGGGATGGTGTCACATCATGAACTTGGCTTTGGTATCAGTTTCTGCTAGAGTGGACACTCAGCATTGGAATTAACTAGATCAACCTTGGTGATGGAAGTCTATGCTATTGGGCCCATGCATTTCCTCCATCCCTGTTACCACAGTTACTTCATCCATTAACTGTTTATAACATTGGTGTGGGAAATGATAGAGATTGGCTAACATCAGCTGACTAAATCATATTATTTAGTTATTTAATAATTTTCCTGTGCTAAACACTCTGGTGACAGTTAACGTTGGATATAAAAATGTGCACATGCCTATGCCTCTGTCCACGCCCTTAGACCTCCTTGTTTCCAATTGAAGTTGTCCCTTTCCATGGCCCTGACAAACCAGCAGGTTGTTCTCCACTACCCATGTTCTTATCCTAGGCTAAAACTCTTTTCATATAATGTGGATAATAAAATATACTGCCTAGAGCGCTGTCTTTTGGGTAGTGCTTTTCCTTAATGTTTTTTTCTTTAATTGTGAAAAATAACATATATAAAAAACCAATAAGTTCACAAGTACATTTTAACATGTAGTTTTCGAAGAGATTTTAAAGTTTGGTAATGGGTTACAGTTCCAAGATTTTTCATTTTTTATTTCTAGCTGCTCCATGACACTGGAGACCAAAACAAATATCAATATAATGATGCAGCAGTCATACTTATTTGCTAAATCCTATCTTCTCCGTTATAATTCACATTTTTCCTTTTTTTGTGAAAAATAAAATATATACAATAAAGCAACACATTCCAAAGTACATTGTAACAATTAGTTGTAGAACAGCTTTCAGAGTTTAGTATGGGTTATAATTCCACAATTTTTACTTCTAACTGCTCTAAGGTACTGGAGGCTAAATGAAATATCAGTATAATGATTCAGCAATCGTACTCATTTGTTAATCCCTATCTTCTCTGTATAACTCCGCCATCACCTTTGAGCTTTCACCCACTCTTTAGGGTACTTGGGCTATGCCCATTCTAATTATTTCATGCTGGAAGGGGCTGTTGATAATATGGCATAGGTGGATGGAAACAGTTGATGTTCTGGAAAGGCTGGCCCCTCTGCCTTTCAGGACTTATCTGGTCCTGGAGGTTGTAGGTTTCTGGAAAGTAGGTAATGCTTTTTTTTAAAACATTTTAATTGTGAAATATAACATATATGTGTATTTCATATATATATTTGTATATATATAACAAAATATATATAACATAAATATAACAAAAAAGCAATAAGTTTCAAAGTACATTTTAACAAGCAAGTTACAGATTTCAAAGTTTAGTATGGGTTACGGTTCCACAATTTCAGGTTTTGCCATCTAGCTGCTCCAAGACACTGGAGACTAAAAGGAAATATCAATATAATGATTTGGTAGTCATACTCATTTGTTAAGTCGTAACTTCTCTGTTATAACTCTTCCTTCTCCTTTGATTCTTCTCTCAATATTTAGGAATATTTGGGTTATGCCCATTCTAATTTTTTTTTCACATTGAAAGAGGGTCAACAATATAGGATAGGAACTGGTTGATATTCTTAGAGAGATTGGCACCTCTGGGTTTTAGGACTTGACTGGCCGAGGAACCACCTGAAGATTTTAGATTTCTGAAAATTAAACTTAGTGCATGCAACTTTTGTAGGATCTCAGATAGAGCCTGGGGTATTCTTTAGGGTTAACAGGAAGGATGTTGGCTGGGGTTTGGCAAACCATTGTAATTAGGAATATCTAGCTGAAGCTTGCATAAGAATAACCTCCAGAATAATCTCTCAACTTTATTTGAAATATGTTAGTCACTGATGCCTTATTTTGTTATATTTATTTCCCCCCTTTTGGTCAGGAATGCATTGTTAATCCCACAGTGCCAGGGCTAGGCTTATCCCTGGGAGTCATGCCCCACATTGCTAGGGAAACTCAAATCCTGGGACATCATGTCCCATGCAGGGGGGAGGGTAATGATTTTCCTTGCAGAGTTGAGCTTAAAGAGAGTGAGGCCACATCTGAGTAACAAAAGAGGTTCTTTGGAAGTAACTCTTAGACATAATTATAGGTAGGTTTAGCTTCTCCACTATAGATATAAATTTCATAAGAGCAAGCCTCAAGATCAGGGGCTTGGCCTATACACCAGTGGCTTGGAATCCCTAGTGTTTGCGAGAATATCAGGAGTTTCCCGTTGGGAAAGTTTAATACTTCCATATATTTTTTCCAGTCCCTAAAGGGACTTTGCCAATACTTTAAAATTATGTACCCACCCTAGTCTGAGATGTATCCAGGTATTACATTAAGCTATGCAGAATTACAAGCCTTTATTACCTTTTCTGGGCTCCATGTATTTGGGTTGTTTAAATGAATTACCCAGACAGGTTGTGTTAGGTTGTGTGCTATAGAAAATTTAGGTTTTGGACAAAATAAAGCTCCCTTCCTAGTAGGTGAAGCTCTAAAATGCAGATGCTGCCATCCTTTACACTGTATTCTGATTGACCTTAGTCCCAACTGGATTGGCTTCATTCTCTTCTCGTCTCTAATTGAAGCCTGATCCCTTTTTCACTTTCCTTAACAGTTGTATGTTGCTGTAGTAGTTAGCTTCAGGTGTCAACTTGGCCAGGTGATGGTGCCACATTGTTCTGTTGCTGTGGACTTAAGTTATCAGCATGTGAATATATCTGTGATTGACTAAGGGGGTGCCTTCCACAATGAGTGAGTCTTAAAAGGAAAAGTCAGAAGAGAGAGAAACAGCTCAGCAGCTCAGCACACCTCAGCTCAGTGCTCAGAGCTGGCACCGACCCAGAGGTTTGGAGATATAGAAAGGAAATGCCTCTGGGAAAGCTGTTTGAACCCAGAAGCTGGGAGAAGACCAGCAGACATTGCCTTGTGCCTTCCCAAAGTAGTAAATTTGTAACTAAATAAATTCCCTTTGTAAAAGCCAGTCCATTTCTGGTGTATTGCATCCTGGCAGCATTAGCAAACTAAAACAGTAGCAATGCTGATTTTCAGAGCTGCCAAACTCCAACTCTGTGTCTTGGGTGTCACACAGTATAGTACCTATAGTACAGCTGTACATATAGTACATATAGTACAGCATCTCAGAATCTAGAAATAACACTTAAAGCTCAGGAATAAATGTGATTGCTTTAAGAACTTAAAACTAGGCCACAATTTTCTTGTAAGTATTCTCTAAAAGAGACCATACAATATTTGTCCTTTTGTTTTCAGGCTTATTTTGCACAACATAATGTCCTCAAGGTTCATTCACCTCATTGCATGCCTCACAACTTTGTTCCTTTTTTTACTGCACAATATTCCATCATATGTATACCACAATTTACCTTTTTGCTTCTCAGTCATTATCCCCTTCAGCCACCTCCATTCATAGGGCATCATGGATAATGTCCAAAATAAACAACTCATGTCTCATAGTATACTCACTTAGTTGTACAACCATCATCACTCTGAATCTTAGACACTTTCAGTAGCTCCAAAGAGAAAAGTAACAGATAAACACATCCTCACCAAAGAGAAGATCAAAACTCTTGTCCTTCTCCCCAGTTATTTAGTATTGCTGCGGTGCTGGTGATGAACACCTGTTAGATGTAGAGCATATCATGCAATAGTAGTTTTGGCCCCATGCCCCTATATTATAGACTCTTTGTACAACAATCTTTGTACAAGAGTATAATACCTTTGAAGTAGTTCATGCAAAAACATTTATATTTGTAGTGTTAACGGTAAGATACATGGCTCCAGACAACCCCTTTCAATCATATTAACCTTCAACGTGGCGATATTACTTATAAACATACTAATGTACTACCATCACTTCTGTCCATTCTCATACATATAAATTCAACCTCGTTAGCTAACTGTTCACCTATCTCCAGCTTCTGTGTATCTCTAGGTCCCCTATATTCCATATTATAAAACTCTGAATTTACCTTTAACAGGGTCATATTAGCAAAATCATACAGTATTTGCCCTTTTGTGTCTGTCTTATTTCACTCAGCATTATGTCCTCAAGGTTTATCTGAATTGTCATATGCTTCAAGACTTCATTTTGTCCCACTGCTGCATACTATTCTATTGTGTGTATATATATATATACACCACATTTTGTTTATCCATTCATCTGTTCATGCATGCTTGGATTGTTTCCATCATTTGGCAATTGTGAATACTGTTGCTGTGAACAACATTATGTTGAATAATGTGAATAATGTTGCTGTGTGCAAATGTCTGTGTCACTGCTTTCAGCTTTTCTGGGTATATGTTGAGTAGTGATATTGCTGGTTATAGGGGAACTCAATATTTAGTTTTCTGAAGAACTGCCAAACTGTCTTTCACAGCAGTTGTACCATTATACATTCCCACCAGCAGTAAACGAGTGTTCCAGTTTCTCCACATCTCCAACATTTGTAGTTTCCTATTTGTTTAAGAGCAGCCATTCTTGCAGGTGTGAGACGATATCTCACTGTAGTTTGACTTGCATTTCCTTTATAGCTAATGCAGATGAACATCTTTTCATGTGCTTTTTAGCCATTTGTATTTGCTCTTCAGAAAAATGTCTACTCATATCTTTTTAAAACCCATTTTATAATTGGGTTGTTCTTTTGTTGTTGAGCTATATAAAATCTTTATGTACACAGGATATCAAAGCCTTTATCCGATATGAGGTTTCCAAATATTTCCTCTCATTGAGCTGGCTGCCACTTCACCTTTTCAACAAAGGTCTTTGGGGCACAGAAGCTCCTGATCTTAAGGAGTTCCTATTTATCTATTTTTTTTTACACTGCTTGTGCTTTAGGTATAAGTTTAAGAAATTATCTCCGATTACTAGATCTTGAAGATGTTTCCCTACATTTTCTTGTAGAAGTTTTATGTTCCTTGATCCATTTTCAATTAATTTTTGTGTAGGGTGAAAATTATGGGCCCTCTTTCATTCTTTTGGCTATTTATATCCAATTTTCCCATGCCCATTTATTGAAAAGCCTATTCTGTCCCAGTTCAGTGGGTTTGGGGGCTTTATCAAAGAAAAATTGTTCATAGATTTGGTGGCTTTTCTCTAGATTATTGATTTAATTCCATTGGTTGATACTTCTGTCTTTGTGCCAGTACCATGCTGTTTTAATCACGGTGTCTTCATAGTAATCTTTAAAGTCAGGAAGTGTTAGTCCTCCCACTCTGCTCTTCTTTTTTAAGAATCTCTTTAGCAATTCAGTGTCTCTTTACCTCCCGAATGAATTTGATATCTAGCTTTTCCAAATCTTCAAAGTAGGCTGTTGGTATTTTGATTGATATTGCCTTGAATCTGTAGATCAATTTGGGTAGAATTCACATCTTAACAGCATTCAACCTTCCTATCCATGAGCATGGAATATCTTTCCATCTATTTAGGCCATTTTTCATTTTTTTCAACAATGTTTTGTAGTTTTCTATGTGCAACTCCTTGATATCCTTGGTTAGGCTTATTCCTAGACACTTGATTCTTTTGGTCACTATTTTGAATGGAATTTCTTCATGAATTGTCTCCTCAAATAAGGAGACAATTACTTGTGTATAGAAACATTACTTGTTTTTGTATATTAATCTTGTATCCTCCCACTTTGCTGATTTTTTTAATTAACTCAAGTAGCTCAGTCTTTAGATTTCTCAGGGTTTTCTAAGTATAGGATCATGTCATCTGCAAATAATGAAAGCTTTATTTCTTCCTTTCCTATTTGGAAGCATTTTATTTCTTTCTCCTGTACAATCACTCCAGCTGGGACTTCTAATACCATGTTGTATAATAGAGGGGGCAGTGGGTGTCCTTGTTTCACTCCTGATCTTAGGGGTATGCTTTCAATCTCTCACCATTGAGTATGATAGTGCCTATAGGTTTTTCATATATGCCCTTTATGATATTGAGGAAGTTTCCTTTGATTCCTATCTTTTGAAGTGTTTTTATCAGGAAAAGATGTTGGATTCTGCCAAATGCTTTTTTAGCATTAATATGATCATGTGATTTTTCCCTTTCGATATGTTAATGTGCAGTATTATGTTGATTGATTTTCTTATGTTGAACCACTCTTGAATTTCTGGTATAAACGACTCTTGGTCATGATGTATAAATTCTTTTAATGTGCCATTGGGTTCAATTTGCTAGTATTTTGTTGAGAATTTTTTGCAACTATGTTCATTAGGGAGATTGGTCTATAGTTTTCCTTTCTTGTAGCATCTTTATCTGGTTTTGGTATGAGAGTGATGTTAATTTCATAAGATGAGTTAGGTAGTGTTCCTTTTTCCTCAAATTTTTGGAAGAGTTTGGGCAGGCTTGGTGTTAGTTTTTCTCTTTTTGGAATGTTTGATAAAATTCCCCTGTGACGCTGTCTGGCTCTGGGCTTTCCTTTGTGGGAAGATTTTTGATGACTGAGTGAATTTCTTTACTTGTAATTGGTTTGTTGGATCTTCTGTTTCTTCTTGAGTCAGTATAGGTTGTTCATGTTTTTCTAGGAATTTGTCCATTTCATCTAATTTGTGTAGTTTGTTGGCATATAGTTGTTCACAGTATTCTGTTATTGTTTTTAAAATTTCTTCAGGATCCATGGTAACAACCCCCCTCTCATTTCTGATTTTGTTTATTTGCATCCTTTCTCTTTTTTTCTTTGTCAAAGTAGCCAGGGGTTCATCAATTTTATTGATTTCTCAGAGAACTAACTTTTGATTTTGTTGATTCTTTCTATTTTTTATTCATTCTCTACCTCACTGATTTCTGCTTTAATCTTTGTTATTTCAAACTTTTTATTTGCTTTGTATTAGTTTGTTGTTTTGTCTCTAATTTCTCCAGGTGAGCAGTTTAGTCCTTGATTTTTGTTTGTTCTTATTTTTTTTTAAAATAGGGTAATAAATTTCCCTCTCAGCACTGCTTTTGCCACATCCCGTACGTTCTGATATGCTATATTTTCATTATCATTCATCTCCAGATGTTTATCAGTTTTTCTAGCAATTTCTTCCTTAACCCACTAATTATTTAAGAGTGTGTTGTTTAATCTCCATATATTTATGAAAGCTCTGGTTCCTTGGTGATTATTAATTTCCAGCTTCATTCTGTTATGGTCAGAAAAAGTGCTTTGGATAATTCCAATCTTATTAAATTTATAAAGACTTACTTTGTGTCCCAGCATATGTTCTATCCTGGAGAATGTTCTATGTGCACTAGAGAAGAATGTTTATCTTGGTGTTTTGGGGTATAAGGATATATAGTGTTTATTAGGTCTAATTCGTTTATCACATTGTTTAGGTTCTCTATTTCCTTGTTGATCCTCAGTCTATTTGTTCTGTCTATAGTGGAGGTGGTGTATTGAAGTCTCACACTATTATTGTTGAAACACCTGTAGCTCTCTTGAGTTTTACCAACGTTTGTCTCATGTATATTGGATCTCTTTGATTGGGAGCATAAAGATTTATGATTGTTATTTCCTCTTGGTGAATTGTCCCTTTTATTAATATGTAGTGTCCTTCTTTGTCTCTTATGATGTCTTTACATTTAAAGTCTATTTTCTCTGGTATTTGTATAGTTACTCCTGCTTTCTTTTGGATACAGCTTGAATAGAACATCTTTTTCCATCTTTTCACTTTCAGTCGGTTTGTGTTCTTGTGTCTGAGATGCGTCTCTTGTAAACAGCATATAGATGGATTATATATTTTAACCCATCTTCCAATCTATACCATTTATTGGTGATTTAGTCAGTTAACATTCAAAGTTTTTACTGTAAAGGCAGTTATCTAGTCTACCATCTTAGCCTTTTGTCTTATTTGTGAGATTTCTATATTCTTTTCCCTCTCTCTCTTTTCATTCTTTAAGTTACCCTTACTGATACTCTTCAATTCTGTTCCCTTCTTCAGACTGCCCCCGCCTGTCTTTTTTTTTCAGCTGAAAGGACTCCCTCCAATATTTCTTGTAAGCAGATCTTTTGTTAACAAAATCTTTCAACCTTTCTTTGTTGGCGAAAATTTTAATCTCTCTCTCACTATTTTTGGGGGGTGCATGGTCCAGGAATCAAACCTGGGTCACCTGCATGTAAGGCAAGCATTCTAACATGGAACCACCCATGCACCCTTCTCCTTCTCTTTTGAAAGACGACTTTGCTGGGTAAGAATTCTTGGCTAGAAGTTTTTCTCTTTCAGAATTTTAAATACATCACACCACTGGCTTCTTACCTTCCTGGTGCCTGTTGAGTAGTCTGAACTTAGTCTTATGTGGTTTCCCTTGTATGTGGTGAATTCCTTTTCTTTTGCTGCTTTCAGGAAGTTTTGCTTCTCTTCAGCATTTGAGAGTTCAATTAGTATGTGTCTCGGAGTGGGTTTATTTTGATTTTTTTCTATTTGGAATTCATTACACAGTTATGTCATTTATAAGTGTTGGGAAGTTTCCCCCCATTATCTCCTCAGCTAATCTTCCTAGCCTCTTACTCTCCTCTTCTCTACTGGGACACTGATGATTCTTATATTTGTTTGGTTCATGTTGTCTGTCATTTTCCTGAGATCCAATTCCAATTTTTTCATCTTCATTTTCCATTTGTTATTTCATGCATTTGAATTCAGTTGTCCTGTCCTCTCTAGTTCACTTATTCTTTCTTCTGCTTTTTCAAATATGTTGTTGTGTTTCTCTAGTATATTTTTAATTTGGTAGACAGTATCTTTCATATCTGTGAGAGCCATTATTTTTCTATTTATTCTTCAAATTCTCCTTTACGCTCTTCTAGTGCATTCTTGATATCCTTTATGTCATTAGCCAACCTATTGAATTTATTTAGGAGATTTGTGTGAACATCTCTGATTAATTTTTCCGTATTTTATTTCTCATCCAATGTTTTAAGTTGGTCATTTGGCTGGGCCATATCTGCCTGAGTCTTCATGTGCTTTGTGATTTTCTCTTGGCTTTGAGGCATTTGATTATCTTGAAAGTTGATTTCCCTCACTCATCTAAGGTTTTATATTTGCTTGTACTTGTGTTGAAGATCTCCTTTTGTTCTTGGTTTTTCAGTAGTTCACCACCAAATAAGGGTGGTGATCTCATGCAGGAGATACAATTGTACTTGAAGATCTGTTGAATGGTAGGCAGATAAGCAGTTTGCCGGACTGCACTTTCCACATCTCCCCAGCAAATGGTGCTCTTGGACCACCTCTTCCCCCAAGGCCCACATCTCTATGACTGTGACAGCTGGCTGAGCAGAATGGGGACCTGACATAATTCCAGCCAAGGCTGCTGGCCTCAGTGTGTGCTAAAAGCCACCATCCCTGGTGCTGGGGAGTGGGCAGTATGCCCCTCAACAGAGAATCTGCTTGTGATCCTAATGGGTCTGGTGGTCATCAGACCTCCTCTTGGGACGATCTTGGGCTTTGGTACTAAATATTTCAACTGCTCCTGTCCTAAGCCAACCTGGAAAAGCCTGGTAGTGTAGTGCAGCTCAGCTTGTCTTGCTTCTTTGTCCATGCTTCTCTGCCCATGCACACCCAAGAGCTCTGGGCTTCCATAGGGAAAGGAAAGTGATAGTGGACTTAATGAGTCTCTTTCACCAGCCAATTGTGAGAATGGCTCCACTCTGTGTCTTCCCCTCTTCCAAAAAGGTGGTGAAAGAGACTGGCCCCCAGTCTGCCAAAAAATCAGGTGTCCACAAAAGCCTGTTTCAGGCATTGGGGGCAGGCACTGTGCATTGGCTGAAAGGTCTGTGTGTGGGCAAGCCAAATCTGCTGGCTTCTGGGTTCCCCACAGGAGCTCCCAGCTATGGAGCTGAGAGGGAAGGTCTCCCAAGCTAGCTGCAGAGGCTGGCCTTGCTACTTCAGAACCCGCTCTTTCCTGCTTGCCCCAGGCAGAGTCATGACTGAGCATACTCACCCTAATTTCTCCTCTTTTTCATCCAGGACCTCTTTATAGTGTAGAAGATCCTCTTGGTCACTCACACCCTGAACCTGTTGTCCAGGTCATTTTTCTGTCACTTCTCTAACTGTTCCATGGAGCAGGAGTGAACTCAGGCTACCCTATTCTCCATCTTCCTGGAAGCCCTTGCTACTTCTTAACCATCACTTCTAAGTGAGGTTGTAGTATAGCATTCCATTTTTGGCTTTTTACCCAAATATTGAGCTGACCCATCTGTGAATCAAGCTTGGCATCTTTTTTTTTCTCCTCTGTCAGCGAGTCACAAATAATCCCTCTGCATTCCATACAGACATAGTTGAGAACTGAGTGAGAGGTGTCACTGAAATAGTGGTGAATGATATGGCAGGCGTGGCTTACCTGTTTGTGCAGCTGTGTTCTGTCCTTGCTCATGCCTATTCCTGAATGTATGACTTCCATCTTTGGATTGTTGCTGGGCCTTCTCAACCCAACGACTTTGTGGATCTGATGGTACCCCGTTCATGTTGAGCACCTTTGGCTGCGTGGTCAGCTGATTGCTCTGTTGGGGCCCTGTAGCATGCTAGCAGTTGCTTTTAAAATATTGTGTCATCCTGTTTTGATATCTTGCTCCAGAATCCTTGGGGTCTATGCCTTATTGTGAGGGGCTGTCCTGTACATTGTAGGATGTTTAGCAGCATCCTTGGCTTCTACATACTAGATTCTAGGAGCATCTGCCAACTTTGATCATGTTGTGACAAACAAAATGTCTTGAGAAATTGTCAAATGCTCTTTGGGGAGTAAAATTTCCCTGTTTGAGAACCATTGATCCAAACCATCCAAGTCCCTTTATACTGTATTATTTCACAAGGAGGGAAATATATTGAGAATTATTGCAAAATTTATAACAATATAAATAGCAAAATTGCAAATGTATATTATTCTGAATTCCATGCAGATGTGTACTGTTTTTGGTCTCTTTTATATTAGAATGGAAAACAATACATTCCTCCAAATTAATGGCCTCTTACCATGTGTCCAAGACTGTGTTTATTTGCTGTAATAAAGGTACCATATCTGGTACAGCAGCTGCAATTGTGGCTACTTCTTGGCTATGTTTGCAATAATCTACTTTCATCCACAAAGCTGCATTTGATTTTTGCAGGAATCAGGTAGATTAATTAAATTGAAATATGTCAGGGACCACTATCCCTATATTCACTGTCTTTCAGAGCAGCACTAATCCCTGCCATTCTCCCAGGAAGTAGTATTGTTTTTGATTTACTAACATGGCTGATTTACTAACTTGAAACATTTTAGAGGCTTCTGAATGACTGTTTATAACAGCTCCTACCCCATGACTAAGAAGTCAATATGAGGATTCTTCCAACACAAAGTATTCCCAGTCCAATTATATATTTGGGGACTAAAAAATTATCACCAGCTGGGTCTAAGTGTCCAGTGGATTAAATGGATCCAACATGAGCCAGACTTGGGCTGTGATTCCATTTATTACTTTGCACCCTTCTGTCCCCACTTTAAGAGGGAAGCTATTATGGTGCTTTGGGTCTCTAGGTATCAATGTCATTTCAGACTCTGTGTCTAACAGTCCTCAATTGCACTTATTCATGAAAGAAAATAGCCATAAATTCCATCATGGAAGGACTTGGAAAATTACTACTGAATACATTTGCTGCAGTGTTGCAGGGTCCATCATTAGAGAGACCAGGCCTCTCCTTTATTTAGCATATTCTGGATTTAAGAACTGGCTCAGACCTGGGCAAGAAATTGTGGCTTTTTACTAGAGAAGCTGTCCTCAACTTCCTAATCATGCATCTTTGAATTAAAAAAAAAATGGTATAAATTAGGTAATAATCTTAGTGGCTGCTCATCTTTCTTGGGTTTATAATTATTGTGTTCCAATAACTATCTCCATATCTCTTTGAGAGTTAAGGCACCCTGGTTGCCACTCTGATCTTGCTGCTTATCACAGTAATTGTGCCCATGTTGTTTCTCATGCTTAAGTGTTGCCATTTGGCCTCTTCTATTTGAGGATTCTGGAGTCTCTATTCCATAACAATTATTTCCTGCTACCATCCCTGGCCTCTAGAGTAGAGCTACTTGACTTCTCAATAATGCTGATGTCCCTTTTACTGGTACATTCCAAATAAAAAGTTTTGGTCAATGGAGTTATACTCTAGGCCCTTTCAGAGAATATAGTTGGTTGGTGGGTTTCTGGCTTTACGTAGTATATCCACTATGGCATATCCACTTCTCTGATCTTTTTAATCCACTTATTCCACTAACATGACAATTTGAAATTTCCACTTAGTGTGGCCATTGATTTCCCAAACTTCCAGGACCTAGCAATGTGTTAGCATTGCTTACTGGGGTCCTTACCAGGAGGTTAAATCCTCCCCGTGTTGAAGGGGTGGGTAAGTCAGTCCTGAAGAGAGGATCTGGGTAGAGCACCACAGTATCTACTCACTAACTTACTCTGAATCGCACAGTACCTGCCACTGTCTTGTCAGTTAGTTTTGTAATGGCCTTAGTGAAAAGCAATAAAATGTGACCCAATGGCATTTTCTCCAAATTAGTGACTCAAGCTATGTCGTAAGCAGAATTTAGAAGACTACAAGCCAGAGGTATCAAAGAAATGCAAGATATATTTGTTAGGTGGGGGGACTAAGGGAGGGCTCTACGGCTGGAATCATGACGTCATTCCGGAACGGGAGGTGAACCGTTACAGTCAAGGTTCTTTGCGCAGCAAACATCTGTTCACGGACATCTAACCACCCGCTAGCATAATAATCCTTTGTTTAATGTGCTGCCCCTTTCATGTCATCATCACCTAACCCCTGCCCTTAAAAACTGCACTCGCCAAAGCCCGTGCGCAGACTCACCTCACTCCGTTTTGGGTTCGGTGAGCTCTGCCCGGGAGCGCAGCCAATACAGCACACTCACTTAAAATCATTTCATCTACTTCCCTTTCTCTCCAATACCTCCTATCTTAAAACCTTTCAATATTCATTCAAGAAAAGAGCTTTGAATTATGTGATAGAGTTATGAGGAATAGTAACTAAACGCAGCAGACTAACCAGTGTATAGGTAGGAGAGATGTCTCCAGCCAGAGAAAAGTTAGATTCTTTAGTCAACTGACTGTAATAAAAAAACAGAAACTGTATTCACATATGTACAGTGTGCTGAGGTCCGTTCATTATTATTTGGCCTTTTCAATCCAATAGGGAAATTATAGTCACCATTGCCAAAATTATCGTTTATTGTTTGACATAATGATCATGAACTTGACTGAGTGTTTACAGTGCTAACTGCTCCATAAGTGCTCCATGTATGCATGTGAAAGAGTGACCACAGCTAACATGGCCCTTGTCAAAGCTGTCACCTTCATAGTTGGATACTTAATCCAGTGGTATTAATTTACATTATTCAAACAGTGTCCTCACTCTTGTTTGGAAATTGCTGTCAGTGACTGGCGTATGTGAGATTCTCAAGCATAACATATCTTTATGGTCTGCAGGAGGACTTATTTATTTTTGAAATCATCAAAAGTTGCTCAGGGCCCAATTTGATGAATCATCTGGGAGGATATTCAAAGTAGTCAACCCAATTTTAGTTCTAAAAAATAAAAGAGGCTGATTTCTTGACTCTTGAGCAGTTGCCTCAGTTTTCTTGAATGTTTATAAATCAACTGTAAGGCATTTCTTGAAAATTAGTTCCAAAATACACTTTAAGCAATGATGGCATTGTTAGAATGAGCGCATGGCCTCTTAAGATGAATAACTGAAGATAGGCACTTATTTGGTTTGTAACCTTCTATTAAGTAAATTTGTTTTAGTTTGTATATAGCAGAGAAATGGAGAGGGAGCCTTATACTGAATTAAAAAATAGGAAGGTGCGTTTTCTTAAGTTAAAAACATAATTTTATCCATTTCCTATTCTTAAGTTAAAGTTGCTTTGCTCAGTTTATTTTATAAGAAAATATTCTGATAGACTTGCATTTTTTTCATATACTTTGTCTTTAGAATCTTGAGTTATATTACCAGAGCTTAGCAAATGGAAGTATATTCTTTGTTTCTTCATTTTAAATACCTGTCATATTATCAAGCTATTGATAATAAATAGAAAATAAGTTTCATACTAAATTATCTTGAATTTATAATATTAAATTACACATTAAAATTTATTTACACATGGAGCATCAAATTTTGCTGATTTCTTACATTTTCCATAAATATTCCTTCTCACCTTTATTTTTGTTTATTCTATCTCATCATTTGATGACAATGTCCCTGTAAGAAATGGTCAACAGAATATCAGACATTTTATAATGTGCTTACATTATAAAATGCTAAGAAGGGAAAATTTAGAATATTTTATGAATAAGTAAAAAGCAGGCAATTAGGAAAAAACTGAATCCCCATTCTTTCATTATTTCAAAACAAATTCCTCCTTCACAGATGTATCTATCACAGGTAGACTGCTGTGCTGTAAGATGCTGTATTTTAAGTTGCACTGACAAATTACAACAATATTCATAGGTGTGAAGGTGTGTAAGTAACTTCAAACTTGATTGTGTCAAATGTCATGCTTAATTAAAAGGTGTTCCTTGCAAATTCAGATTTAAATTTAGTCATAAGAATTTGTCCCTTCTCCCCTCCTCCCTCACCAATATTCTTGGAAAACCATACATTGTAATTTTGAAGCTTACTGAGCTTTTTTCTTTTTCTTTGTATGCTGCATAGTAGGGTCACATTTCATTCTTTTTCCATGTGAGTATCCCCTGATTGCAGCGCTCCATTTGTTGAATTTTTGTTTTTGTTTGGCTTTTCATTTGTTTGTTTTGCTTGTTTGTTTGGGAAGTCCATGGGCCAAGAATCGAACCCAGGTCTCCTGCATGAATAGGTATGCTTTTTTCCTTTTAATTTTTTTCTTTTACATGGGCAGGCACCAGGAATCGAATCCGGGTCTCTGGCATGGCAGGCAAGAACTCTGCCTGCTGAGTCACCGTGGCCTGTCCTAGGTATGCTTTTTATTTGAAGATGAGAAAAATACCATTTTTCCTAGCAGTGCGTGCAAAGAGCTTACTATAGAGAATATTAGCTCTAGGTTTGATTTTGGCATTTATGCCTTAGCTGGACTACTCATTGGAAAAATGTGGGTTTTTTTTCTTTCAATTTCTTCTCTTACATTTTGTTGAATCGCACTGCTGAAACAGAAATGGGTTCTATTGTCATAGTCCTTGACAGGCTAAGATTGATACATTGTTATCATTCCAGATATTTGTTACTGCTTTTAAATGCATACACAATTAGTTGCATAAAATGATATAGCAAATTTGATAATAAATAGGTTAGATTTTTTGTCTATAGTCTCATGAGCATTATTTGCTCTATTGTAATTATATTTTAGTAGTAATAAACTCAATTGTCCTTTAACACATTGAAAACACATTTTTAAGTGTGGATTTTTATCTTGAAGAAAAGCTGTCAAAAAGGAATACTGATAATTGATCATATAATTACCATGCTTCTCTACTGTGCTACAGAAATTTTAATCATTAGATGCTGGAAACCAACCCTAGCATATAAATAGCAGATTTTGCAGTAAATATTGATGTTAAGACTGCTCATTTCCTGGCTAAATTAAAAATGTTAATGTTGGAAAAAGAAATTGTAAAAATGAATCAAACTTCCTCTAAAGAATTAAAAGAAGTGCAAAAATTCATGTAAATCTGAGCTGGTTCTTCTTTTCCAAGCCAACAATCTCTGGTAAATTCCACTTTGTTCCTTCTACCCGAAGCAGATAGCAAGAATGCCTCATCCGCTAGACTTTAGAAATAAATCAAGGACCATTGTACATGTCTTTATATAATGCCTGCGATATCACATGCCCAGCAAAGATGCCTTCTTTTTAAGCTGTCTGGCTGTCTAACTTGAGCTGTATACTAATGGGGCTCTGTGATGATTGTGTGAGATGTTGATATTTGGGAATGCTGCCGATAGGCTTTCTGGTTTCAGAAATTGCACCAAAGACTTGAGGTTTTAGCGGAATTGAGAAGAGGAAAGCCAACATAAGAGCCCTTGCTTTGATGCATGTTATAATAGCCAGCAAAACCCACCGTGGGCAGCCTTGAGAGCAGACCACTACTCTAAGGGCTACTCGGTTCTTTGGGGGCTGATTATGGCTTATTGAGGCAGAAAACTTGTTCGAGTTCAAACTCTTTGAATTCCTTGTTCACTCAATAGTATGTCAAAAAAGAGCATTCAATGTTTCATGTCACAAAATCACCGCCGGCCTAAATTGTTCCTATTTCTCTTTTGCATATGGTGTGCAAGAAAATTTTCAACACTCTTCCGTTGCACCATAATGCTTTGATTTGGGTAGCATTGCTATAACAGCCTGCATTAAGGAACTTATATTTTATTCTTCTTTTCAGTGTACATAAAAATCCCAGCTTAGTCCTTTTTTGTCTTTTAGATCCTTTGAACCCTTTCAAGCTATTTTTCAAGACTTTCTGGGCTTTGACGGGGCTGAGCATTCACTGTAAAAGCAGTCAATGCCTCAGTGAGACCACAAGCAAAACTGTGAGTGTCTTAAGCAGGACCACACAACTCTTGTGAGTATTTGCATATTTTAGCAACTCTGTTGAGTGTGAATCTCAAAGCAAAGAAAGCTGCTCATT